>OLKM01000174.1:198522-256022 GCA_900291075.1 Melanogrammus aeglefinus
GTCAGAGACAAACACAATTTCGATTCCTCTATTTGTCTTGCACATATTTTGGAATTGACAACAAAGCTGACTTTGACTTTGAATTGTATGTTCTGGCAGGAGATTCTCGTCTATTCTCGATATCAATAGGTGGGAGTGCACTGTGAATCCGCTGTGACGTATCCGCCACCAAAAAGGAGCGCTCCTTTCAACGTTGTGTTCAATCGGCAGCAGACTTGAAGCAGTAAACGCCGTGCTTGTGTTGCGGAGGGGGAAATCCGAAGCTTCTCACTCCGGGCTCAGAGGAACCGCAGTTGTTCCGGGGCGTTATTATGGGGTAGCGGAGGCTGCCATCCGACAGCCAGCCGGCATCGCAGCGGTCAAGCCCGGTGAACTTCCAGGCGGCGTAGAGCTGGCCCACCTTGGCGATCTGGGCCCCGTCCTCATTGCACGCCTCCTGGGCCGCGGTCAGGTTCAGCTTGTCTGGGTGCGGGAGGTAGTACACGTCCCCTGAGGAACCACAAGACGCACGATTAGATTAGACACACAAACACAGGAGTCATTTTGTTGCCCGGCACTCCATTCATTTTCATGACCTGATTATTTCCTGTACCGCCTGACCTGAACATCCTAGAACACATTGGCGGGAATTCAGGGTGTCTTAGCTGGTTGTCCTGTGGATCAGCACAAAAAGCCTGTAACAGTGGCGGAATACAGTTGTGTGTCCATCACTGCTAAAGCCTTCATGCAACGTCAAAGTGTGTGCCCTCGAAGAACCATGTGCACACATTGCTTCTGTGAGCATGCTTGGTTCATATTGCCAGTGTGTCTTCCCATGATCATGCACTATTAAACCAAGTACTTAGGCTCAACAAAGGGTCTTAAAATGTTTTGTCATCACCACTACTTTGATTGCCCTTCACAGCAAACATTTGGAAGTGACTTGAGCCCCTGGAAGTGACTTGAGCCCCTGGAAGTGACTTGAGCCCCCGGAAGTGACTTGATCCCAAACCATCTCACCGCGGAGGGAGGAGGAGAAGCAGAAGACGTCATAGCGGTGTTTGTGGAGGTGCCGCCGGCCGTAGTTGCGGACCCCCGGGGTCAGGCGCTGGCCTCCGCAGGGCACCCTGGGCCGGGTGATGGGGTACTGGACCGTGCCGTCCGCCAGCCAGCCCGCGTTGCACCAGCTGAGCCCTTCCTTCCAGGACTGGAGGAGCTGTTCGAAGGTGGCCAGTGTGGAGTCCTGCTCCTCACAGACCTGGCGGGCCCCCTGGTAGTTGAGTTGGTAACGTCCGCGAGGCGGCTGATAGGGGAACACCACACCTGGGAGGGAGAGAACGTGCGGTTATCACGGGGGACATTGGATACTGTAACGCTGGACTCGTACACAATCACATAATAACAGGAGTCAACTAACTGAAATGCATTTAAAATCAGCAAGGTCATTTATTGAAATTGTACAAAATAAGGTGCAACAAACATCTAGGGGTAATAATAGGGATATGGTATTTTAGATGTTAGAGACTACGTGAGACTCATGTATCACATATAGTGTGAGTCATGTTTCATGTTTGTCTATGCTTTATATCTCACATGTATGTCTACATGTTTTCCTATCGATGCTTTATGTCTCACAAGTATGTCTACATGTTTGACTATTGATGCTATATGTCTTACATGTTGTATATGTCCTCTGTTCCTTAAATGAGCTGAATCAATCAGGTGTAGTCAAATCAGTCATTACTGAGACCTAGCCCTGGCCTTGTAGTAACAGCTATGATCAAAAGGGGTGCAAGGGTTTGTCACAATACGTTTTATACACTAATTACAGCTGCTTAATTTAAACACTATAATCACTTGAAGACAAATGTATCTGATGAAAACAGCATGAGTGGTAATGATCATCATCAGGGTCCATACTGAGAATGTCTGGGAGAAAAGAGCCTCGGAAGCGGTTTCTAGAATTGTAAACTGGTGATTGTGAATGATTTTGGTTCATTAGGTACTGCTGGGGCAGAGGGGGGCGCTGTACATAAACTCGTAATACCCACAGACTGTGGTGTTACCCAGATGTGATTTAATGATCAAGATAAGTATTCTAAACGTAGCTCCCATATGTATTACTGTGAAGCGGCCTAAGTATTCTTTTTTTGTATTTGTTCTCAAAGTTCTGTATCATTGGCATGAATTCGTTAACGTTGAGATAAGTGCACTGCCTTCGAAGGCATTGAGGGCCACTCAGACCAGCAGTATCCATTGTTCAAGCTGCTGACACAGTCTATTGGTAAGGGAAATGGGTTGTTCAGATCCTTCCATCCTCTAAGATGGCCGTTGTAGAAACACCACTAACTGTACCCCGCAACGGGTGACACAAACCACCACCTGGGAATGACAAGCTTAAATGGCCGTTGCTGAGGGACATTACATTCAGTGTGTACTAGTAGTTTGAGCTCAGGAGTGTGAAAGCCTCAGGGCTGGACCCACCTCTCAGCTCCACATCCACCGCAGCGCTCCTGTCCTCCAGTCCGTCCACCACCTCGCAGCGGTAGCGGCCCGACTCGTTCAGGTGGAGCCCGCCGATCACCAGGGAGGCGTCCCCCGGGAAGTCCTGTCTGAGGTGGACCCTGCCCCTGGGGGACGGACAGAGGGACGGAACAACCGCTCAGACACAAAGGTAGACTGTAGTGTTGTTTAACGGCGACATATTATACCGCCAGAGTGTGATTACCATTACAAGCTGTTTTTGAAAATCTGCCTCATCTGACATCACAAGCGGGCGTGCCCACCTATATGGATGACCAATAGTTGAGTAACGTTTTCTACCGTCCACTTTTAGACGGATCTATCCAGCAAAAATCTAGGAGGACACGCCCACTTGTGATGTCAAAAGAGGCTCAAAAAGGCTTGTAACGGCTAATCACGCTCACACCTGGTGGTATAATAGGTTTTTTTCACCAGGGCCCGTCGCACGTATTCAACAGGTCGAAAAAACAACGGTCAACTTTTCCCTGCATTCTGTTATCACAAATTTGGAACTTGTTTGTTATCGTCTTTCCGGGATTGAGGAAGTTGAAATCCCAACGTACATACAACCAACAGAAGCAATACACCCCCCCCAATAGAGAACATAGATCAACGAATAACCTGAAGCGTCCGAAGCTCCTGCTGCGCGGCCCGATGGCCACCAGCACGTCCTCCTCCTCCCGGCCCCCGCCGGCGGGGAGCCAGGACCACTTCACCCGGACCCTCCGTGGGCCGCGGAGCTCAGGGTCGTACCAGAACCTGCACGGCAGGGTGGCATTTCCCCCGCGCACGGGAAGCACAGCCTGCTGACTGGTGTCCACGTACAGCTTCACACCACTGACTATCGGAACATAGGAGGCAAAATGTACGGCGGCGGGTTGCAGACACTGTTTAAAAAACGACCTGTGTCGTTTGATTTTGAACTATGAACTAATATGGATACTTGTCATTTGGAGATTTGTGCTTCGAACCATCGTTTGGTATGTTATTGCAGGAGTGAGTGCAAACCTTCTCCATGGCCATTTCCATTAAGGAAGTCTTGGTAGAAGTAGTCACTGGGACCAGATTCAGCCAAGCATGAGAGAAGTAGATGTCCGATGATCAGCTGCAGACCAGTGTAATGCCCATGCATTCTGAAGGCGTTGGAATTATTCTCAAAAGTGTTTCCTTGGGTGCCCTGGTACAATCCTTGGCTCTGTGTCCAAAATAAGGTTGTATTTCCAATTAAGAAAAAAAGGAACAACAGAGACCATCGTCGACTTTGGTTATTATATAGATTTATAAAGCGTGACACAATACACTATTGTGACTCAATTAGCATTCATCGTGTAGTGCCACCATAGTACCAGCAGATGGCAGCGTTATATCACTGTACATCGCACTGACTTTTGGTCCATTCTAGGTGATTGAGAGGTTTTCAAGCATTTTAATATTTATTTTTCAGATTGTGTTTTCAAAAAATGTGAAGCAAAATATATGTCTATGAGCAAAACTGTCAAAGTTCGGAAATGCCAAACTGTTTTAACTTTCGCCACTCATTTCGGATCACAGGACCGCATCTATCAGAGATCCTGTTTCAGGTTGTTACTTTTTAATGTAGCCTATTATGTTCTTTGCATTTTGCTATTTTCACTAGATATCGTATGTTTAGAAAAGCTTGCTAGAACATGTTCATCTTAACAACCTAATAAGGAATCGCTATAGGCCTACTATATATGAAGTATGAAGGTTATTTTGAATCAAATGTTCTAAATCAACGACAATTGAGGGACCTAGGGAAAGTAATACATGCTCATGCACACAACAATCGCTGTTATTTTAATTTTTTCTTACCGCTATTATCGATCCAACTGTTTCGAATAATTTATGAAGGCTTCAGGAAATGGTTGAACGGAAAAAGAAATTACGCAGAGTACGAGGAGATGTAGGACTACACGCCTGCAGAACAAACTGGCAAGCTGAAAGTCTCGCAAGTCAAGAGATGACGCAAGGGTAGGGGTAAGTAATTATCTCCCTTGGTGAGGTAAACACATTGGAAAACACATGTCAATATAAAGCATATAATATTTAGTAAATATAAATCCAAATGTTGGTGAAGAAAGAAACTCGGTTATTTAAGTCTAGTCAAGTCAATTGTATTGCTATAGGCCTAACTCACTACACACAACAGTTTCAAAGTGCTGCAGCCCATAAATAAGGCCCATATGTTTATGACCCCCCTAACCATGGCACCCAATGGAACCCCTAGGCAATTACGCTCACTAAAGACACTCTTAATAACAACCAGAGTTCAGTTCTAAAGGACGTAGACAAAAATCTTAATACAACAGTTATACAAATCTCATAAAAAATTATAAAGGGTTTTTATTTGTCATCTGCTAGGCATACTTCTTGTTTGAGTTCGGTCGGACGACATTAACTAGTTGCTTGTTTAACTTTAGATACACTAGTTTCTTATGAAAAGAAAAACGTGATCCAACAACTACTTTTCAGCCCCCTACAAAACACAAAATATTTCCTGGTATGACTCCAACAGATTATATCTACAGATCTCTTCAGTTTCACAATATTTAACCACAACACCACCAAATTTCTTTTCAGCTGTTGATAGCTGTTGATTGCTGCGTGTTTGTGTGTGTGTGCGTGCGTGCGGGGGTGCGTGCCAGTGTGCATGAACTCCTAAGCAGATGTTTGTCCCCTGATCGTCCCAGCTAGTACTGGAATTTCTTTCAACTGTTTTGATCAACACTGTATTTTTACTGAAATCCACAAGTCATGGCAAACACAGAAGTATGCAAAAATGCAACCATATATCAAAACAGAAAAACACACACGTGCACACAGACACACGCAACGTGTGGACAGATGTGTAGGAGAAGGGCTGTCTTTGTTTCTTAGACATGAAAGCTATAGCCAGGGGCCTACATTCCAGGACTAGCCTCCTAGCAGGGAGATGGGATGGCTACCAGGATGTCATTACTCCTCTAAACAGCAGGACGTGGCCCAGTGGTCCTGCATGGAGAATGCAGACGTCAGAAGAGCTGTTTAAGAGTTCTTTATGCCCTCCATGGACACAAAGAGCACGGAGAGGCGCTGAATCAGGTCATTGAGATTTGATAATGGCCACCGGGTATCGCTATAACTTGTTAAAGAGAGAAAAAGGCTTCCCCTTTGTAATGCCACTCACAGACAGACTGATGCAAATAGTTGATTCATAAAGGACGAAGTAAACCCCTTCATGACAAACTTCATTCAATGTGAATGCTTTTATGGGACCTTGAGAGAATCCCCCCCCCCCCCCCACACACAGGCCTTCTACAAATAAACCCTTGAGGTCACTATGGGAGGGGGGGGGGGGGGGGGGAACCACATCCTCGTTAAAACACATAAATCATAGGGACACCATCATCCCACTGGGGATAGGGCCCCCTGAAAAGTCAATTGGGTGGGGGTGTTAGCAGGGATGCATTGGGTGTGGCCCGTGACCTTTGACACCTAGTGCACTTTGTCAAGAGCTTGAGAGTGATTGAGAGGTTTTCAAGCATTTTAATATTTATTTTTCAGATTGTGTTTTCAAAAAATGTGAAGCAAAATATATGTCTATGAGCAAAACTGTCAAAGTTCGGAAATGCCAAACTGTTTTAACTTTCGCCACTCATTTCGGATCACAGGACCGCATCTATCAGAGATCCTGTTTCAGGTTGTTACTTTTTAATGTAGCCTATGATGTTCTTTGCATTTTGCTATTTTCACTAGATATCGTATGTTTAGAAAAGCTTGCTAGAACATGTTCATGACCTTTGACACCTAGTGCACTTTGTCAAGAGCTGACGAGATAGAGACAAGTCAGGGATTTAGTTAATACATTTTATTGGTGAGAAAAACAGAAGTAAAACGTCTTCTACATAATTTCTAAAACATATTTTTTTTTACAAACAAATAGTTATTGAGTCACTCTCCACAAGCGTTTCGAACATTGGCAATATTAAGTTATATCCTAAATTGTATAAAAGTGCAAAATAGTTTAACATCATGGATCATGGACATATTGGATTTTCAATCACATGCCATGTCTTAATTATTAACGCCTCCCTCCATCCACACATAATCCACTCAGCTATGATCCAAACTAAGATATCCCATAATGCATGTCGCTGCACAGAGCTTTGTCCAGCCTCAGTTGTTTTCCTAGCAGCTCTCTCTTCGCAGGGCCCGTGTGTGGATGATGAATTCACCTGGCAGGTGCAACTCATCAACACGGTTCTTCCAATTAACATACACGTCTAAGCTAATCAATCATACACACATGTGCAAGAAATGCAAGCAATTTAATAAAAAGTAAATCTATAACTGCTACGCTATCCAAACTCCATACACTTTTTTTTTGATAGTTCTCAACAACCAACAAAAAGTGGGAAGACATCTGCTCTATTCCGGAGTGGTAGGATGCGACGTCTATTGGATGTTGAGGTGAATGCAATACATCTGACCTCACTGTGAACTGGGGAAGTACAGCAGGCTAGTGCTCATGATCAGAGAGAGAGACAGAGACAGAGACAGAGACAGAGACAGAGAGAGACTGAGGGCTGGCCCCGGAGGCCTCAGGCCCTAGTCATCGCAGCCCAGCAGCTCCATTCGTAGGGTGATGCGTTCATGCCACTCCCAGGGCACCACGCGCACGTAGCGGGCGTAGAACGCCGGCTCGAACAAGTTCTTCTTATGACTGTTGTTGTCGACGTTACCCAGGAAGATCTGAGGGGGGAATTTGGGAGAAAACGGGTCGGACGTGAAACGGAGAGCAGCTATCCGCCTGATCTAAATGGTAATCCGAAATACTGCTCATATGGTGGGCCTTTGAGTCACTTGAAACGGTATATTCTTAAAAAAAACACAATGATTGCGATGCCGCGCTGAAAAGGAGACGTAAATCTGGAGGAGTTAAGCTGGCAAGCCGACACCCTTCCACCTGAACTACCCCGCCTAGTCATTCAGAGTGTTCCCTGAGAGCCTCTGGCGGTATCATTAAATCAAATGCTTGTCAGCTCTACCCCTTATAAAAAAAGATCAACGTGTTTTGCGCGATGCCGCGCGCTGAAAAAGGAGACGTAAATCTGGAGGAGTTAAGCTGGCAAGCCGACACCCTTCCACCTGAACTACCCCGCCTAGTCATTCAGAGTGTTCCCTGAGAGCCTCTGGCGGTATCATTAAATCAAATGCTTGTCAGCTCTACCCCTTATAAAAAAAAGATCAACGTTTTTTTCTTTATTACATCTGCATCCAAGCATTGTCCTTGACTAGAGCATTGTTCTCCTCCTTTGCTGAAAGGTGCAGAGAACAGGCTTTGCTTGTGTAAAAGAATAAGCACTATCCTCCAGGCCTCAGGGAGTGATAAAGGAACAAGGGACCATATAAAAGAGGAAGAGAATAGGAGGGATTTTTGCAACTGGGTGAAACAAAGATGTGGGTCTGTGTATAAATAAACTGTGTGTTCTAGATTGTATTCCCAAAAGTCCAGCCTTTGACATAATAAAGGCCCAGCTACGTGCATAACCCCTGGCAAAAGAGATGAGACGGAAGATGAGACCCGACAAAGCAGACCATGACGGGACAAATGCTCAGCGCCACTTTGAGAACCGGTTTTTGGGAAAAAGCTAGCCTTGTGTAGCCGGCCCGCCGCAAGTGTTGCAGGCCTGCCCCGAGTTTTTCCTCAAGATATTATTTCAACATATATTATAGTCAACCTACCAGCGAAGCCCAGTGAAAGGTGAAGATAATGACCACACCGGGCAATGCCATTCTTCAGATCTGACATGCCATTTTTCGGATTTTTACCAAAGCTTAATTAATATATTGATATTGATGCTGCTCTGGTATTGTTGCTTTGTTTGTTTGCAATGTTCGCAAATTGTGTTTACTTTGGCCAAACAGCGCTTTAGAACATGTCAGCTAGATTGCAGGAGCCGACTGGTCCCAGCAAATCCAATCGTCCGCAAAGTATGATTGACTGACATGGCCACTCGAAAAGCACTCTCGACGGCAGACCTTCCAGACCCTAATGAGCGGAGCGAGTATGTCCTGACCGGGTGAGGCTTGGGGAAGAATGTTGTTCGGCATCACGAGATTATCTGACCTGCTCCCTGAAGCCGTTCTGCTCTTTCACCACGGTCCAGATCTGCCCGTCGTCGCTGTGGGCCACTTTGAACATGGACACAAACTGCATCACGCCAAAGTCCTTGGCCCCCTGTGTGATGATGCCTGTGATACGTTTGGTCTTCTCCAGGTCCACCTGTAGGCACGGGAGCACCGGCAGAACAACACGTCACACTCTGCCCCAACTACACCCAGCCCCGGTATATGAACAATTCTAAAAAAAAGGTAGTTATGGTTTGACGTTGACGCAACGCAATGACCATGCAGTCGCTTTAACGTTGTTGTGAACCCGTTTTGGTTCTGCGTCGGGTTAACGTCGGGTTTATGTTAGTGCACCAATCACAGCCCTTGCCTTGCGTCACCTCGACGCAAGGCAACAATTTTTGGGAGGCGCACGTCAGGCCTTGCGGTGGACGTAAGGAGGGTCCGTAAGGACGCAACGGGTCCGTGTACCCCCTTGCGTTAAGTCGACGTCCATCCGTAACTCGACCCTAAGGCTTAATTCTGCATCGTTATTCAAAAACGCCACCTCCAACGAGGTGAAAGAGTACTACAGACTATGGAATCAACTCTGCAGTGATATCTAAACACTCACGGAAACAGACCAAGGTTTGATGAAACAAAATCTACTGTCACTTTTTCCACAAACATCTTCTGCATTCATGTTTCCTGATCACGCTTTAGCGATGACCCAGACACCGATCAAACCACTCTACTCCATGAGACATCTCCTCACCTGGAGCCACTCTGAGCGGTTGTGAGTGGCGGCTGCCCATGCGTTTGTCTTCCCTTGCTTGTCCAGTCGGGCAAACTGAGGTTGCCAGGTGAAGCTGTCGATGCCCCAGGTGCGGTGGGCACTGGAGGCGGTCAGCTGGCCGTCTGAGACCAGGCGGGACTTCATCCCCATGGGCTCGGAGCAACCTGTCGTGTTTGAACGGACTGTGAATGGAAAACGAAGAGGAGCAAGGGAGAGGGAAAGAGACGGCAGAGGAGAAGAGCAGAGAATAGAAGAGGGGCAGAAATATAGAGAAAGAAAAACAGCCAATGATTGTAACCCAAAGAAGAAAAAAACACAAATAGAGAATCAAGAATAAAAACTATATAGCGTTTTGCTTGAAGCTAGGGAAGACAGTTTATCTGACATTTTTTCATATTAGTTGAAATTCACTTTACATCTCGCAAGAATTCAATAAATCAAGTGCTCGGACAAGAATGTCAGAATGCTTCGGCCAGAATTAAATTATTGGATGGCCTACAAGGGCCTTACAAGGGCATACCCAAACACCAAAAGCAGAGGATAAAAAAAATACCACAGGAGCAAGGAGCAGAAAAGAAAAACCAACATCGAGTAAAATGCATGCAGCAGCTGTCAAGATGCAGTAAAGTGCATGAAGCAGCTGTCAACATGCAGTAAAGTGCATGTAGCAGCTGTCAACATGCAGTAAAGTGCATGGGCCTGAGAACCAAAATCGGGACCGTCACCAACTTTGGTGGACCTAACTCCCTAAAAACCCTGCATTGTGGAACATTTCTTACAGGGTTATAGGGTGCACCCTGTATATGTTTTCCAACAGCCACATAAAATATACTCTGGACTGCTTTTATAGTTTTACGACTGTAATGCATAGGCTACTGTAAAGATCATATTTGGTCCAAACTGCAAGAAGAGTCTATTAGCGTTATTATTATAAGTATTTTTCAGGGAAAACCTACAGAAAACAATGAGAAACAATGAAAACATAATAAAAAAAAAAAAGACAATTCTCCACAAGATAACAACTGCATAGAGGCAAGGAATTGCAATAAACAATGCGTTGCACAATTCTATTGAATGACGCTACAGGTTGGGACCTGACTGCCCACTGGATCAAACCATTTGGGATCCCCCCCCCCGCGCCCTCACCATTGAGCTCACAGCCCACCAGCTCCATGCGCAGGGTGCAGGCCTTTCGGCACACCACAGGGATGACCCTGATGTACTGAGCCACCACAGGGGGCTCGAATAGGTTGGTCTTGGTGCTTTCGTTGTCTATGTTGGCCACAAAGACCTGTGGAGGACAAGCCCCGTGTTAACTGACGCTAGGGAACGTACACCACAAAACAAATACAACCGCACACCAGCAATGAAGAAAGGACTTCCTGGATTATCAAAGTAAAAGCCCTCCATTTTAAAGATCCCATATCAACCTTTTTTAGGGTTAATAATTGCATTTGCTATTAGCATAGGGTATCCGCGTGTGTTGGCAAATTCACACCCAAGAAGTTGTAAACATTGCAGGTAGCCAGGAGTTGCGACCCCTGCACTTCAGCCAGGCCCACTACACGTCAAACTATTACGGAAGTAGAGTGTGAGTGTTTTGTTCAAAAAAATTTTTCTCATTGGCTGCGAATGCCCCTACTTTGAGTTGGATTTTTCTAACATGTATACATACTTCATATAACATTATTTGGGCTTAATAGCAAAGACAGATGTCTAATTAGAGAAATGAGGAGTCAGCACAAACATTCTGCTAACTGAATCTGAAATGATCTCCCCAAACCACCCCGCTAATCTCGACCCCAGGGGGAAACGTACCTTGTCATGCCTCATGCCCTCCACTCGCAGGATGGAGTAGCTGCTGCCGTCGAAGCTGGTGGCGATCTTGAAGGCCTTGATGTACTCTGCTGTGCCCAAGCGGCTCGCGCCTTGAGTTATGATGCCCGACAGACGCATCTTCTTCCCCATGTTGACCTAAAGCCAGCGACAGGGACTCGTTAGTCACTCTCAGCGCTGGAGAATACACCGATCATCTATAGTTAATACTGTTAGTATCAGGTTGAAGTCATCGTGGGCATCAGATAATTACCGGAATACCAAATCATGGAAAAGATTAAATAAAATAAGATAACTGATATTTGAGTAGTATGTTCAAAACAACACAACATGGTGTTACCATTGCAAGCCTGGCCCAAAGCCTATTTCATAGAGGTCCCAGATCTGATCAGTGCCTGGTTTCATGTCTTTTTGTTTTTCGTCCTCACCTCTATCCAGGGGTTCCGGTCGTCTGCTGCGGATGTCCAGGCGTTGACGATGCCCTGGTTGTTGAGGCGGGCCAGGCCGGGGCCCCAGCTCTGCAGGCCCATTACGCCGTAGTGGATGGAGGAGGCCGAGACCTGAGAGTCCAGGATCCCTCCTCCTTCCATCCCCAGCAGAGCGGTGCAGCCTGAGGAGCAGTGATCAGCCAGCGTCACCACTGACGTGTACTACACTAAAAGGCCTAGTGATGGTTCCACGTCGACGCAACACAAGGACCACGCTTTGGCGCAGTCATGAACCTGTTTTGGTTCTGCATCGGGTTTTAGTGAGTGGACCAATCACAGCCCTTGCTGCTGCGTCGCCTCGACGCAAGGTTAAAATTTCTGGGAGGCGCCGCAAACGTAATGGTTCCGTAAACCCCCTTGCGTTGCACCGACGTGGAACCATAACTAAGCCTCAAGGCTGGGCAACGATGTGAATATGATCTGATGACACTGACGCTACAAATCATGATCAGTATCATTGAATTTCCACACGGGGGCAGTGTTAGCAATTGTAACACAATGAATACATGGTATATTAATATCTGGATATGTATTGGGTTTTTAGCCAAAATACTTGCTTATCATTACGCCATAATATAGAGGATGCATTTGAAACATCAACCATCTTGCAGTTTGAACATTGAGAGGTCAATTAAGACGTGAAGCCTGAAATGTTTTCCGTTTTCAGTATTTGGTGGACCTACGTAGATGGCATTGCTTCCCAACATATGGTGAGGGGCACTGGCACGTGTAGTCCCCATCCAGGTCTCTGCAGGCACCCTTGTTCTTACAGGGCTGGTTAGCACAGTCATTCACATCTGCAAGAAAACAAAGTATAGTTATTGTTTACACATAAGACGACATCGTCATCTTCCAAGCAGGCAGTGTAAATTAACAAATGTTAATCAAAACGTGACATACAGACAAAGAAAACCTTCCTACTGGGTCAGAGCTGGTGAACAAGAAATCTGAGTTACCAGCTGATTAGGATTGTTTAAAAGCAGTGGTGGGCCGTGACTTTTACCATGAGGCCTTCAATGCAATCATCCTGAAATAAACCGCTTTTCAAATGACTTAATAATGATGTCAGGGTTATTGCCATGTTGATGTAACCACCCAATATAACCCTGACAACTGAACGGGCTTCAAGAATAATGTTTTTAAAGCCGAAACAACCACAACAAAACGCACGTAGCCTACCCTAGTCATAAGCCGATAAGACCGTAATATTCGTCAGATTCCACAATTTCCGACTGTCGTCAAATGCAGCCAAAAATCTTCTGTCATTTAGAAAAAAACGCTGTAAAGTACGTTCTTCTTTCCTAGAACTTGTGCTTGATTTAGAGGACTTTTGCAATAAATTCATACATATTCAATGCTACCAAACAAGAACCAATTCAAAACAATCCCATGTTACTTTAACGAACACAGGGTTTTTTTAAACCAAAAGAATATTAATAGGCTTTACAAATTAACCAAAGTGCGATTTCGTTGTGGAGTTACCCTTCTTACTTGCTCATTGAGTTGAAATCCACTCGGGTGTCTCCGAACGTCTTCAACAAGACTGTTGCATGCAGTGGCCCGCCGTACTTTGGTGTCTCAATGCCGACTTTTTAAGACAACTCAGCCAGGTTGGAAAACCCACCGTGGCTCCAAACACCACATCGATCCGTTGCAAATAGCAAGCATTCCCAGCAATACAGATTACAATGACCACTTGACGCGGTCAGCCAACTATACCTCTCGTAGTTGATGGATTGAAAGTGCCGCACAAACCCTTTGCCCGGCTGGGTCGGAGCAGCTAGCTGGGATGTTGGTCGTCCCTGTTTCACAATTTATAGCTTTTCTGAGAAAATCCTTTTCGAAAATGACTTTTTCAACAAGTCGGCCGCAATATCCAGTCCTATTCATCTGTCATCCATTGTAATTAAAGTGAATATAATCTAAAAAAAAATCGAACCTAATGATCTATATAATTCGCTGCTAGCTAGTTGTGATTCCTTGTTTTCCTCCTGATGGCGCCAAACAACAAGGCCAGCTAGAAGGCCTAGACGTGTAAAATGATACACCCAACTCGGCATACTCTAAATCTGATTGGTTGAAGAACATGTCAATTAACAACATAGTCCCCATTAGCGTCAACAGCGAGGGGATTCTCTCAGGATTCTGAAGACCTCGGCTAGATATTTTTTTACCCGGTGACAGCGGCAGGGAAATAATCTGATTGGATAAGGGCTCTAATATATATATTATCGCGCTGGAGACAACGCAACTGAAAAATAAATAAATACGTATTTAGACTTATGTGAACAAACTTATTAAAATAGATAGAATGAATGGAAAAAAAATATATTAAAAGGTATAAATTATATATTTTATAAAAATAATGTATCGTTCTGAAGGTGTCTAGGCCAGCAGAGAAGGTACGATTCCCTAAAATCCCCCTTTGTTGTTATTACCTATATTAACCACAAGGTGGCACACTGTCAACTGCAGTGAGTGCTGGAGAAGTGGATGGTCGTAGTGCAAAGGCACATATGAGTCATGTTAATCCTGCTAAATAGATGAACACACTTTAAACAAGGGCTGCTAGGGCTATGACTAGGACATTGTTTGTTTTAACAGAACGAAGTAACAGAGACAACACTGGGTAACACATTCATTTTTAGATTAATATTTTTAGTGAACAAGTGAGAGAGAAAGAAACTTGTAGATACAACTCTCTATGAGTCATTGCCCTGCCTCTGTGACCAGTCAGTGCCGGTGTTTAAACCAAACCCATGATAACATGTTAACCCCTAGCCTTGAGTCAAGAATGACACAAACACACACGCACATTGTGGGGCTCAACTCAAGGGCACAGCCCCACGGCAAGGGAGCGGCCACTTACACACGGCAGAATGTACCTCTTTTGGATGGTTGAATCTCATTTGTTCTGGGTTTAATTAGGTTAAATGTGGTCTTCATAAAATCTGATGGTTTAACAGATAAACCTGGATAAACTCTGTATTGCTGGCAGCAGAACAAGAACAATTCGTCATCCTGAGAACCATGTGGTGTATTCATTTTTTCCGGATTTAGATGTGTATCTATGTAAACATCTAAATCCATCAGTTAACTCTGATTGTATTAACTGTTTGTTTTGTGGAATATTTTTCAAGTGAAATTTTTTTTCACTTGAAAAGGAATTCATCAATCCTCTCTTGGAATGTAGTGCCCGTTAGATTCCCAGACAAATTCATAATCCCAGGTTTATGTTAAGAGGATAGCAAGAAAATCCTGAACTTTTTCCCCATTCTTCAACCTGTTTGGGGGCCACCGCGGGGTTGTGAGAAGCATTAAACAGGCCTTAATGCTAGAGCTCTTGTGTAGGGGCCCTTCTGCATGCTAACACCCTCAGACTTTGATTAGCTCGCCCAACAGGACGACCACAGTGACCAGCTGAATAAAGGGCTTTCATGGAATTCAGAAGCTGACTAAACATTTCTCACGCTGCCAATCCTGGTGTGTATGGGATTTGTGTATGTGTGTGTGTGTGTGTGTGTGTGTGTGTGTGTGTGTGTGTGTGTGTGTGTGTGTGTGTGTGTGTGTGTGTGTGTGTGTGTATGTTTCTGTGAAGTGTGAACTTTTGTTTGTGTAGATGGGGGGAAAAAAATAACCTGGGAGTTTCAACCTTTAGGTCGGTCAATGTTAGATACTACGTGTGCATGTCTGTCTGTCTGTCTGTCTGTCTGTCTGTCTGTCTGTCTGTCTGTCTGTCTGTCTGTCTGTCTGTCTGTCTGTCTGTCTGTCTGTCTGTCTGTCTGTCTGTCTGTCTGTCTGTCTGTCTGTCTGTCTGTCTGTCTGTCTGTCTGTCTGTCTGTCTGTCTGTCTGCCTGCTGTCTGTCTGTCTGTCTGTCTGTCTGTCTGTCTGTCTGTCTGAGTGCGTGTGTGTGAGATCCTATGTGACCTGCTCCTTCCCTGACCCATCTTAAACCAAAGTAATCGGAAAGAGAGACAAACAGAAGCCTTCTTAGAAAGCGAGGGACTTCTCAAAGCACTCGCTTTAAGGTCTGCATCAATCTGCCGGTGGTTTACAGCTGACAGACCTTGGCCTTTCGTTCTACTAGTGGAGGAGACACGTCCCGGCGCCCGACTTACTGATCTGGCAGTGGGCTCCATCGAAGCCCGGCTGGCACCTGCACAGGTATTCTCCAAACACGTCCCCCCGCCTGGTGGGACTGATGGCCTCACACGAGCCATCGTTCCTGCAGGGGTTGGGACTGCAGGGCCCTGTGGGGTAGCATCACCCACGGGGAGGGAGGGAGGAAGGAGGGAGAGAGAGAAAGAAAGAGAAAGAAAGAGGAAAAGAGGGAGAGAGAGAGAGAAAGAGAGAACGAAAGAATCAAATGAAGCTTGATGCATAATAAAATCCTGAGTGGGAACCGTTGTCAACAACATGGGTTGGCTAACGTACCGGTCTCTGTGAGGTTGCAGGTGTCTCCAGCGAAGCCATCCGAGCAGATGCAGATGAAGGGGTCGTCTCCGACGGCCGTCACACACGTACCTCCATTATCGCAGCGATTCACCTCACAATAATTGCCTGAATAACAAACAAAGTAACATGAACGGGACGAATACAAACATTTGAAGGACGATTGAGAATTGTAATCAGCTATACATTTTGAGGCTGCATGTCCAACTCAGTTTCCTGCGCCCGGAACCTGGATGAAAAAGATATATAAACAAAGGAGGCTTTTATTGTGGGGAGGCCAAAGTGCGGACTCAAGATCCTGAAAGCAGCAGGAAAGGGAACTCATGTACACAATAAACATCCGTTTATAACCTTTTAACCTTTATTTATAACCATTGATTGGTTTGTCTTGTTTGGCATTTTGTATACAATGTCACACAATGTTTTCACAGGATGACGGGTTATGCTGTTCATCACTGAATTCATTGACAATGAATGTGTGCTGTGTACTTAATCCCACCGTATAAGAAAGCAAAGGCGTGTGAATAGGTCCGGGTCCTGCCTGGCTTTTGATACATACAATTACCATACAATTGACATCTCACACCCACTCAATGTTTCACTCAAAACCATGTCACCCAGTTACAATCAAACCTTTGTCCTTGGTAGACTGGATTTATGACTAAAAGGACATGCTGCAGCATGCACACTATAGGCACTGGGAATAGCCCCCTATTGAGAGACAAAAATAAGTGCCTAAAATATTCAATGCAATAGAACAAATTTTTATTGTAATTAAAATGTGTTTTACCACACGTTTATGTAATAATACGGTTAATAAAGTGTGTGACTGTTAGATGTGGTTTCGAACATGATTTCTCTAAAAGGGATCCAGTGAAGTTCTCGCACTTCACCTGCCCTGACCTGGACTTGATGGAAGAAGGTGGTCAGGTGCTGGATTAAAAGATTGGAGGATTAGCCAGGTTGAACACAACACAACAACCGCTTAGGTGTCACCAGTTACACAACATGACAACGGAAAGCTCGGAGTGGCCTGAGGTTGTCACCTCCCACCTGCTGATGTCATGATAGCATCAGTAGGACCCCCAGGAATAGGACCAATAATTGGTTGATTCAAACAAACGGTAACGCACATTAGGCCATATGTGTAACACCCAAATGATATAGCCTATACTACCTTACACACTACATATATAACCACACACACACACACACACACACACACACACACACACACACACACACACACACACACACACACACACACACACACACACACACACACACACACACACACACACACACACGTACAGTAGCCTACCTTCAGCAAAGCACGTCACGTGTCTAACGCCTGGTAAACAACAACGCAAATGGCCATCGTGTCTAACACCTTATGTGCTCTCTGTCCTGCCATCCACAAGCCCCCATGTATATCAGCTAAATCAATACACATATTTCGTGAGCACATATATATGTTCACCGTGCGCCTCTGTGTGTAACAAAAATGAAGTGTTCTTGTCATTATGGCCCCTTTACGGTGCCTATACTCATTCATTGTATGAAAATGATATGTTGAGGTAGATTCACTATGAATAGAGGCCTGTGTAATGACTGTTATTTTCTAAATTCAACCCAAGCAATGACAAAACCACGAATTGAGGATTAGTTCGAAGAATTTGCCAACTAGTTGTGCTATTCTTGTAGACCTATATCCTTGCAACGACCCAACAGTAGGCTTTTTCTTAAGTGCCATGATCGATTTTTTTGTCGCTTGGAATATTGAGGGCTTTAGAGTTTTAGCGCAGTACCAACAAAGACGAACAAAGAAACACTCAAAAGCTAAAAACAAAATGCAAGCACAGAGCCAATAAGACAAAAGGAGCAAAATGTAGCGTGTAAGCATGCGAAAAACAACCATCTTAATGCAATACCCTGCCTTTTAGACCTAATCAAATTTAGATGTAATCACTTGATTAACAATTTCGTGTTAGACATTTACAAATGCTCTTACCTTTCACTGAGCAAATGGAAAGCAACACACCAAAAATGGCTAAATGTAAAAAGGTGAAATTCCCCATGTATCTCATGGTCGTTCCCCAGTCGTCCCCAGTAACTTTTCACTGGCTTCGGGACCGCTTGATGGCTCAGATTGACAGAGGAAGTGGGCGTGTCCTAAGGATAAGGAGACGCGCTACGTCCTAGAAATCCCAATTATGTCATAATGTAAATGCCATTACGTGGCAATGTGTTTTGTTCCATCACGTCAGCTAATGATTACTCCTCAATAGAAAGAAAATTACACAAGTAGCCTATTTAGAATACTTTGGACTCTTTCGCTTTGATTTACTCCAACAGAAAGTACGGAAACTAATAGCTAATGTAAAATATGATATACATGAGAAAGATTAAGGCAATATATAGGTGACCAATGTTGTAATGATGATAATGATAATAATAATAATAATAATAATAATAATAATAATAATCATAATTATCAATAATATCATAATAATCATAATACAAATGAAAATAATACTATAATATATAATAAAATGATAATAATAACAACCAACGTTTTGCGACACCGGTTTACCAATAACTAGACTTATAGTTTCATAACCCCTGTAGTTGCTGAACACCTAAAGATAGACAGACACATTGTAAGCTATCTGTCGCCATCAAGCGGCCGTTTCTAGCAATTCTTTTTGAGATTTTGGCCTCACCGAGTTGTACAATTTAGCAAGTCCCTCAGTTTAGGTATAACAACTAGAAAAAACTAAAGGGACAGGGGATAGGCTAAGCAGACATAAGCCGTGTGAGTGTTAGGGTTAGAAGATATTCAAAACAAATTAAGATTGAAGTAACCTCATAGAGGATGCTTTACTATATGCTTTTTCGTTATGTAACGGTTCACTGACCCCGCTCACCTTCCAGAAAAGAGCCACAGCCACGTGATCTCTACCGGTCTATCCTGTTGTTCAACGCAGTCCCCACCGACAATATTATGCCTCTTTTTTGATTAGGATATTTCTACAATCAAACTTTGCAACATAGCCAACGTCTCCCTGAAATCGTCATTTTCAACACAAGTACATACAGAAAACTAAATGCACAAAACCATAACTGTGGCAAATCATAAGCATCCTGTAGACGGAGGGGGCGTGGCCAGGGCTGGGGAAGACAGCGGATGACGTCACCTGTTATCACGAGCCAACGGGAAGAGCGGTATGCAAATTCGATCCCTTTAGGAAGTGGAGCCCGAGATGTCAGCCCTACGAGCTAGCTCCATGTCCATATATCAGAGGACCTTCTACATGATAACTACAGTATAGTCTCAAAAATCCCACATGGAAAATCCCGTGGAAACATACATTGTCGGGAAGGGAGTACCGGTGACGAATTGCTAACCAAGGTAAGGATGATGCGAACACAACGGTGAAGCGATCTGCATTGTTGTCATTGTCACTGGTCTGTACGGGGGAAACCCCGTTAACGCCAGCTCCTCAGAGACCGTACCCAGGGCTGATCCGCGGTGGTGATACAGATTATGTATACATTGAACTGGAGACATCCATAAAACGGCGATAAAGCGATGGGGAGTAGACGGCTTGTCAACATCGGGCTCGGTTCTTCGTTTTACTATGTGCGTTGTGATCCTAGCATCACGCCATCAATAAGTTAGCAGCAGCCGTATTCATGGTGGTTACGGATGTAAACACTTGATCTGTTACGCTAAGGCCAAACATCAACGCCAGGAATAACATTATTAGGCATGGACATTGTGTATTTGTGATTGTCATCGTATACTGGATACATTGGCTGACTATTTGGCGTGTGGAAGTGCCTTTTAGCTCCCTACTGTCGTGACTTCTAACGGAGAGCTAACGCTGTCTGCCATTATTATTTGGGTCCATTAAATACCGTCGTCCTACTCCCGTCCTGCATCACTGTTTAACGTCAAAGTAAATACAGGTTGACTGCCTTTTCTGTTTGGCATCTGTTAATATGTAATAAGTCATTTATAATTGACTTAATTAGACAACTGGGATAGGTCTTTTTATCCATAATTCATAGATCCAGGTGATTATAAAATGCACTACATGTTTACTTGTGTACCTCTTCTTGAATGGGTATTCGTTAAAATATACTGAAAAAATTATAAAACTGTATATACTGTTTATATATAATAATAATAATAATGACGCTTGGATATATATCAAACAAATCCCATGACAATGTAAACATTCTTATTATGATGCTGATCAATGGAGGCCAACTGAATTTGAGAAATATGTACGCATTTTGCCTAGCTAGCAATGTGTTGGTCAATGTCAGTGTATTTCCTGTTTGTTTTGAGTATTACCAAAAATGTTGGATCTCTAGATTGGCTTCTGGGGAGGAGGTGTGTTGTTTTTTATGTATATATATATATATATATATATATATATATATATATATATATATATATATATATATTAGGGCTGCTCGATTATGGGAAAAATCATAATCACGATTATTTTGGTCAATATTGATATCACGATTATTCAAACGATTATTTTTGAGTTTGAAAACATGCATTTATTGACACTATCAATTATGACATAGAAACACGTATAAGTATCCAAAATTAACTTCCTTCTTGTTTAAGTGCACTGCCACAACATTCTGAATATAACATTTGATTTTTATAAAACATTTCATGAATAAAATATATATACTAAGACCATCAAATATCACACAGAAACACGTATAAGTATCCAAAATAAAACCTTTTTCGTGTGTAAGTGTACTGTCTGCCACAACATTCTGAATCTAACAATTGATTTTTATAAAAGCATTTCATGAATACAATATAAGAGACGCGCATGCGAAAGCATTCAACGCGGCGAGAGGTGTACAATCAAACAGGCGTGCTGCATCAGGAAGTATGCCGTTGGCAGGAGGCGGGACATGCCAGTGAGCCGCCAATCAGCAGCGTAGACCGATGCTGCTGATTGGCGGTTCACTGGCATGTTTCCGCCTCCTGCCAAAGGCATACTTCCTGATGCAGCAACGCATCTTATATTGGCGCGTCTCATATTGTATTCATCAAATGTTTTTATAAAAATCAAATGTTAGATTCAGAATGTTGTGGCAGACAGTACACTTACACACGAAAAAGGTTTTATTTTGGATACTTATACGTGTTTCTATGTCATAATCATCATCGTCAAATTAATCGTTTCAACTCGATTATACGAGTTTGGAGATCGTTTGACCCCAAAATCGATATCGCGATCGAAATTCGATTAATTGCACAGCCCTAATATATATATATATATATATATATATATATATATATATATATATATATATATATATATATATATAATATATATATATATATATATATATCCTTTCTAAAACATTTGGTGTATAACTAGGGCTGGTTTTGGTTGACGGCAGTAAACTAGAAGCTTAAAAATATGTCCAACCAGAGTATCCTATGACAGATAGTATTGATTAACAAGCGAGCGTAAACCAATTCCTTTATAAAGAGAAGTAAACATTTACTGGTTTTCTTTTCTTTTCTTTAGGTTTTACTACAGTTCGGTGACTTCATCGTTTCACTATTTACATCAGGAGGTCACTTTTGAAGGCTTTCTACAAAATTGTAAGTACATTTTATTTTGTGTTCTCTTTTCAGCTTTGTTTCAACGGAAAGATAACTTGTGTACTTAAATATGGGCTTTGCAATTGCCCATATATGCACTGACCTTCAGCCACTTCCTAGATTCTGTTTCAAAAGCAGTTCCTCTCTTTGGTCAACACCCTAGCAACACATGCTGGCCAAAAGAATAATGTTTACACAAACAAATCAAGCTCTGTGATAAATTGTGGTGTGTCTGCTAGCATCACCGTATATTTGCAAACCTGAACCTGAACTCAAAGAGTTGTGTTAGATTTAGGATATATTGTAATATTTTATTTGAGTGACTTGTACTATGGTGCATTTCTTCCATAACTCTGTTGCAAAGCCCACTGGATATGAACAGACACATTCAGGTCAGTTGGTCAAATCAATGGCCTGAAGTCTTGGTCTATAACCCAGTGGAAAAAATGAAAGCTGTTCATAGCACAGTATCCATTGTAGCCTGTATCATTGAAGGAAATTCAAGTGATTCTATTCCATATCTACGCAGTTTGGCGTAGGCTTTCAACCATAGTTGAAAGTCACCACTCTTCACTAGCTGTACACAAATAGTATATTTGTCCTCTGATGTAAAACAATGAAGCCTCCTCATTCCCCAGAGGTAGCTCCATCTGTGTCTTTTGTCTCATCCCCTCTGACGACCAATCATTACCTGTTCACTCACTGTAAGCGCTAAGCCTAAAATGTTAGCATGTTATTACATTTCTCCATCCCTCTCTTCTCAGCGAAATCATGAATCCCCACGAAACGGACGTGCACACCATCTCGCCGGAGCTGCCCGCCATGTTCGACGGCATGAAGCTGGCCGCCGTGGCCACGGTGCTCTACATCCTGGTGCGCTGCCTGAACCTCAAGAGTCCCACGGCGGCCCCCGACCTCATCTACCAGGACACGCCCCTCAACCGCTTCCTCCTCAAGTCCTGCCCCCAGCTCACCAAAGAGTGAGTCGTCGCCCTCCTGCCTCACCTGTCCGTGTTGAGTTGCCGTGGAAACGGCAGTGTGGCACACGCACACACACGTTGGCACACGCGCACGCACACACACGCACACATGCAAACACACACACACACACACACATGTGCAAAGACACGCACAAACACACATACACACACGCGCAAGCACACACACACACACACGCGTGCAAACATGCACGGATGCACACAAGCACATTCACACTTATTTACAAGCAATCGCATACACCTAAGCATTTTACGGCTTGGCTCTAAGTGAGGGCTGTACACACACAGCGTAGCGGTGGGGAAGGGACCCTGGAGTGGCCAGCGGCCGGTCGTACATTGAGTACAGGCGGCCACGTTGCAATGTGGAATGCCCAGGGACCCATTAGGATCACAGTGGGACTGTAGATTATACTTGGGTGCATAATTGTGTACCAGGCAAGGCAACTTTATTTATATATCAATGTTCCATACACGAGGCAGACTCAAAGTGCTTCACATGGAAACATTGTCATACATTAAAAGGAAATAATAATAATAACCAGAGGCTGCGCCCTTCTCTGTCGCCTCAGTTGTTCTTATCGTGTGTGTGTGTGTGTGTGTGTGTGTGTGTGTGTGTGTGTGTGTGTGTGTGTGTGTGTGTGTGTGTGCGCGTACACTAGCAGGTTGCGTAATGATGTGGGAACATTCTTTAGCACGTGTTGAGCGAGAAGCCACACTTTCTACCCCATGTTGTTTGCTGAACCATGTGTAGGGTTCAGGCCGTGACCTCCCCACCAGAGTTCATGCGCTCCGTGAATGCCTATCTCAGTTGGGGGGGGGTCATCTAGTAGACCAGGGGTTTATTGATCAGTAGAGTAACTCATACCAGTGAGAGAACTGATCCTCAGCTCCAAGCCACCAGGGCCTCTCCATAGCATAAAGATATTGTAGCTGTTCCTCGGCCTAGGTTTTCTTCTTTGTTATTGTTGTGTAACCGTAGTTCGCAGACAGTCGCTAGAGACCAATCAATCACAGGATATCCAACAGAGAGGGGAGGGGTATACACACATGTGACTTCTAGCTCCCTTTCACGAGTCAATCAAAGCTAGGGTGTCTGAATGGGGAAGGGGAAGGGAAGGGGAAGGGGAATAGGGAAGTCTGAATTTGCTAGCTTGACCTTACTAACTAGCATTCCTTCTGAGCCAAGCAAGACAAGACGTGAAGGAATCAATCTATATCTAGTCCTGAGCCCCTCCTGTAAATAATTTTTTGACAATCTCACATTAATGTTCATGTGCCAACTTAAAACACATTCTGCCAAATTATGGACGCCGGACAGACAAATGTTGTCGAAGAGGGGGCTGTGTGATTTGCAAAAGTGATGGAAGATTCTCATCCGAATCAAACGTGATTGATTTATTAGAATATAATTGAATTCTTTATTTTCATTGCACAGCATAAAACGAAATTGGATGGGTGATTTATTCACCCATATAAGGAATAGCTCTTGGTATGTTTGGTGAAAGGAAAAGATACGTCTGTACAGTCATCAACCAGATTTTCCGCTGCACCAAATGGATCAATATTAGACCGCGTTCGAAAAGGGAATTATGTGGAGACGATAGTCGGATTAGGGTCGGCTCTTGTGTTCCCCGGTCTGGTACCTGCTATTGATGGCCTTAACCACCCTGCCAGGTGCTTATCTTCCCCATGACCGCCCATGAGGTCATCCTAACCCGGATTGCCTCCACCCATGCAGATTAAAAACAATCTAGAAAAGAGGGGTAGGGCTTATTCTGAGTCCTATGAACCCTGATGGGGAAAGTTTGACGTTTGATTATGTTATCCCCAACAGGCATGCAGCCTGCCAGATGATATCATGGATTCATTTTTCAGCGTAATAGACGGTCTGATGAGGAGCCTGGTCTTTAGGTGTATTTGCATTCAAGAGCATGGCAAAGGAATGTTTAACTGTTTATTTGACTATGGCTTTGAATCCCTATAATGGGCATCTTTCTTTTTGCTATCGCTTAACAATCCCCATGGCCTTTCTTATAGTCACACACTGCGTCCTTCACTCGGTGTGTTTTGTCTGTGTGGGCGGCCCTTGGCAGGGGAAGAACTTCAGATGATGTTGTGTAATAGACAGGAAACTTTATACGAGGCCCAGCGGGTCTCTCTGACCTGTGCGCAAAAACAACTCTATTGCAATAATTCTGTGAGGTCTTATTTAGAGAAGTGATCGCCAATGCCTTTTTATAGTTCTCATTGAGATCGATTTTGGAGCTCAGAACTCGAGGCAGTTCTAAATGTTGATTGAGCCAAAACGATTTTAGATCAAGTAATAATTCTGAAAATAATAAATAATTCTGAAACCCTCCCCAACTGTAGCAGAAAGAAGCCGAGGATCACTATGGTAGAGTTATTCAGTTAACTGTTGAATTGTCATTATTATTCATGTCAGTAGTCTTCATGTGGTTGGTTGATGGTGGGGTTGTTAATCAAATGAATACAGCCAAGCTGTTGTAGCTTTACCCATATAGCAAACGTATCAAGCACACTCCCCTCCCCCTTCCCCTCAAAGAGCTCCTAGCTCTTTTCAGGCTGCACTTGAAAATAAGAATTTGGGTCTTAATTTGCTTGCCTGGGTAAATAAAGGTTAATAATAAAGCTATGTCGCATAATAAATTAAAGAAACCCAGACAAAGGCAGGGTGAAATTGATGCAAAAGAGCACCCAGGCAAACCATCGCAGGCTATCGTTCTTCACGCGGCACACACAGAACCAGGTGTATCCATCAGGTTTAAACGCTGGAGAAAGGAGAAGAGATAAGGATCAACGCATTCTTGAGTATCCTGGGTGAGTGCAAACACTCCCAGCAGGAAGGCACAGTCACACCGTGAACCATGAAGCATTGTTCACCGCCAGGAGGATTGGACGTTGCATTTTTTACTGTCAATATTTGCAAATATGACCGCATGCAACAAACCTGACTTGCTTTGCATTCTTTTACATTGCACATGGCCTGATGTGACGCTCCCTTGACTCATCTAGCAGCGATGAGCCCCATCTCTCTGTAATTGTAATGCTTACTGTGTGTGTCCGTGTGTGTGCTTGTGTGCAGGTACATTCCTCCCTTGCTCTGGGGCAAGAGCGGCCACCTTCAGACGGCCCTGTACGGAAAGCTGGGCCGAGTGAGCTCCCCCCATCCCTGTGGAGTCCGGAAGTTCCTGCCCATGCAGGACGGAGCCACGTCCACGTTTGACCTCTTTGAGCCGCTGGCTGAGCACCGGACAGGAGGTGACGCCCTCGCTCCGTACCCCTTCTCTAGCAGGGTCCCCCTCTCCCCTCTCGTCCCACTATTTAGAGGAGTGGCCCGAGTGAGGGTCTCAGCTTTTGAGGAGGATGTTCCCATACCCAGTCAGCTCTAGAGAAAGTCAATAATGCTTTACTTTGATGTAAAACTGTCATCCAGCATTTGGTTAAAAGCCCACATATGTTTTGTGGGTTCATTATTAAAATGATGACAATATGATATTTATTCAGTATCCGGCATCCCTTTTGAAGCCTTCATACTTCATAGGTCATATGTCCTCATCCCCTCATCGGCGGCCGCACCTTTTTCACTTTCCAACTTTCCAATCTACGAATGTCTCGTCTGACCCATTTTGTACGCCACTTTCCTCCCTTGTCTGATTGACAGGCGACATCACCATGGTGATATGCCCCGGCATCGGTAACCACAGCGAGAAGCACTACATCCGGACCTTTGTGGACTACTCCCAGAGGGAAGGCTACCGCTGTGCCGTGCTGAACCACCTGGGGGCTCTGCCCAACATAGAGCTGACGTCACCCAGGATGTTCACCTACGGTGAGACCCTCTCAGACCACGGGGAGCTGGGGCTGGGGGGGGGGGGGGAGGTGTAGACGCCGATGACGGACAGCTGCCAATCAGTGACCCAACACACACACAACACCAAGAGGGCTAGCCATTGGGGGGTTCCTTAACTTCTCTGTCCAGTAGGGCTGAAAGATTTGGGTAAATAATTGAATTGCGATTATTTCGACCAATATTGCAATATTGGTTTATCTAGTATGACCAACACAACATTTGAAGCAGTCAACATGTAAACTGCTGTTTCCTTTATGCCAGGCCAATGTGTTGAGATGAATTGATGCATGAATTGATATCATAACATCTTTATTTAACTATTGAATTATAAAAGAAAAATAAATACGAGTCTTACTAATGGCAGTCGGTAACGTCAACAAATCCTAAAAAACGTTAGATTTTATCGCTGTGTGTGGTGTGAATGATTGAATTATCAAGTGGTTATTAACGCCAAAGGCATTGACTCCTGTGCCACTGATCACTGTGTGCCGTGGTCTGACTCTCGCCTCTGGATCTTGGTTTTCCTGTCAGGCTGCACGTGGGAGTTCTCCGCCATGGTGGGCTACATTAAGAAGGCCTACCCTCAGACCCAGCTGATCGTGATCGGCTTCAGCCTGGGAGGAAACATAGTGTGCAAGTTCCTGGGGGAGAACCGGAACAACCAAGAGAGGGTCCTCTGCTCTGTCAGCGTCTGCCAGGGCTACAGCGCTCTCAGGTGGGTGGCAGCCCGTCAGTCCTCCCTGAGCGGCGGCTACCGCATGCAATCACACAATCCATGACCCCCAAACCCTAACCCTGGTTCCAGAGGCAGATGCACCCCGGGCCTCTTTAATACACATGAGCCACTGGTGAAATGATATCGAATGGTATCTCGCACAAGGGTTTATTTTGTATATTTGACCACATAGATCATTGTGTATATATTAACTTTTTCGATTTATCAATTTTATGCACTGAACATCTACACATGTCGAAAATGTGTTTTTAAGGGGTAGAAAAAGTTTGTATCAGGACAAGTAACGGTCTGTCCTGGACTAAATTCATACCAATCAGATGTATCGGATAAATCATCAATGCCCCGAAAGCTACAGCCACAAAATTATGAAGTGAAGCATTGCAAAAACTAAAGCTAATTCTACACAAGAAGGTCATGGCTCACTTAAGTTGTCTCCGAATGCACCACAAGACGTCAAGTACGCCCTTCGGACAAATGAGGAAAAAATATGTTGAGTCTTAATGCAGAAAGGCATTTCTGTTTGGAAACACCCAAATGGAGCATACCACCACAAAAAAAACCCATACTTACCAGTGAAGGGAAATCCAGGGACGGATTTGCATCCGCAGGGCCTGGTGGTCACGGTCCTTCATGAACTGGTTGTGACAGAATATTCTAGAGAGTAATAGGAGACCTTCTGTTGTACTGCAGCCCTACTGTTTTGAACACAAATGCTCACTCTGCCCAAACTCTTCCAATACCCGGGCTATGGAGGCAATGGAGAGTGAGTCTGGGGTATGGAGAGCGAGTCTGGGCTATGGAGAGTGAGTCTGGGCTATGGAGAGTGAGTCTGGGCTATGGAGAGTGAGTCTGGGCTATGGAGAGTGAGTCTGGGCTATGGAGAGTGAGTCTGGGCTATGGAGAGTGAGTCTGGGCTATGGAGAGTGAGTCTGGGGTATGGAGAGTGAGTCTGGGGTATGGAGGGTGAGACTGGGCTATGGAGGGTGAGACTGGGCTATGGAGGGTGAGACTGGGGTCTGGAGGGTGAACTGTGTTGTGAGGAGGGACGCTGTGTTGTTTGTGTCTGGGGATTACAGCTGTATTTCATCAGTCCATCTCCTGTCCCATCAGTGGCGCCCAGTGAACCAGCCTCTTATTATCCTTGTCTGACGGCCAGCGTTCCTATCTGTGAAAACAAAACAGAAACAACGTCGTTCACCTAATATTAACGAAAATATGGCACTTATTTCCCCTCTATCTCCTGTTGATTGCAACCTGCTTTCCTTCAGTATGATGTATTGTATCTCAGCTTCACTTGTATATTACAAAGTCCTATTAGAGAGCCCAAAGCACACCAGTGTTTACACAGGGCGCAGAGCCCGCCGTTCAGAATGCACTGCACTCTCACACTCGTGTACACTGCACATAGCTGACTGTGTGTGTGTATGTGTCCATCAGGGCCCAGGAAACATTCCTACAGTGGGACCAGTGTAGACGGTTCTACAACTTCCTCATGGCCGACAACATGAAGAAGATTATCCTCTCCCACAGGTACTGAGCCTGCTGCCATTCTAATGTTTCCGCAGCACCACTGTTCCACTGTTCCTGCAATTTTAGGTCACTCTAGCAAATTTTTTAAACACAAAATACAGTTTATTTGTCTTCTTTTTTTTTTTCAATCAACAAAAATGTGCCACCAGTTTTTGTTATCTTATTAAGTCTTATTAAACCATAACCACCTTGGTTGAGACGTATGACAGAAGCACCTTTTAGGGTTTCTATAGAAGCAAAACCGACTGAAGTTCACCTTTCCAATGGTCACTCATCTGGGTCGCTGTGTGCTCCTTAGGGACAGTCTCTTCGGCGGGACCTCGGTGAAAAGGATCGACGCAGACCTGAGTCGGCTGTACACGTCAACCTCCATCATGCAGATAGACGACAACATCATGAGGTGTGTGTGTGTGTGTGTGTGTGTGTGTGTCCACCCTTATAATCCCCAATCCAACAGGCCTGTCTGTCACTTCCCTGCCCTATCCCCCCCAGTATAGGGACATGGTCAGCTGATTGCAACATGTCCAATGTTGATGTTCTCATTAAGCAGGGCTTAATACTACTGTCTATTACTGGCATTCAGATGATAACGGTCTTCTTTACTGACATATGAATCATCTTTTGTTTATGTATTTTCACTTCCCTCAACAGGAAATTCCACGGCCACAGCTCCCTGAAAGAATACTACGAGAAGGAGAGCTGTGTCCATTACATCCACAATGTAAGACCACCGCCTCTCTCTTAGAGTGTGTGTGTGTGTGTGTGGTGTGTGTGTGTGTGTGTGTGTGTGTGTGTGTGTGTGTGTGTGTGTGTGTGTGTGTGTGTGTGTGTGTGTGTGTGTGTGTGTGTGTGTGAACTGTGGATGTAAACACTGCGTTTGGTTTCCTAGGTGAATGTGCCGCTGCTGCTGGTAAACTCGGCGGACGACCCCCTGGTCCACGACTCACTGCTCACCATTCCACGCACGCTAGCAGGTAACGCCACAGACATTCCTCTGTTTGGATATGGATACAGACTGAGTCACTGTTGACCTAATACTGAGGGGAGAAAAGACAGTGTCCCGGAACCAAGTCTATTCCTCCTTGTCTAGAAGGAGATCGTTGGGCTATTTTTAGAGTTTCCTAGTTTTTTTTTCTTTGTTTCGGACTGCAATTATTATTATTTTCTAAGTGCTGAGTGTGACAGTTTCCCTTTGACAAATGGAAGCTGCTCTTGTTGGATGACTGACTTTACATTTATTGACTGACTGGGTGTGTCTGTTTGTGTTTGTTACGTGGGTCCGAAATGCAAAACTACTTATGGAGTGAGAACTGGATGAAGAGTATTAGCAGTTGTTCTTGGTACCTGATGTCTGTCCGTTTGACCCGTTTGTCATGAGCTTTGTCTCCGGTAATACTGCTTTTAGATGCTATTTTTAAACTTACTTGCCAATTACTTAGACATTCCTTTGCAGAACTAAGATGGTTAAAAGGGTTTCCTGGATGTTATGTATGTGTGCGTGTGTGTTTATATATATATGTGCGCGTGTGTTATTTTCGGAGTTGGGATTCTCGACGGGGAAATGTATGTGATGAGAGAGAGAGAGCGAGGTAATCTTCCACCTCCAGAGACCTCCTCAGCTGGTACCCAGATCACTGCAGCCCCCAGTAGGGGAGCTGCTGGGGGCTGACCCCGCCCTAGAGACAGCTCGGACTCAGACACACACTTCACGCAACTACCCGGAATGCCGTGGACTAAAATACATGTGCCATGTTTAGGGCTATAAGTAGCTTAGATGTTTGCAGCCTTAACGTGTATTGTCATTTAAGCCTTCTTGTAAGCCACTTCATGTATTACCAAAACAGAATACGAAGCCGCCTCTTGTCTTCATCTGGTCTAGTGCATTAATAGATAATAATACCCCTTTCTTCCTACATTAATACTCAGCCAAGTCTCCTTGCTTCCTACGTTAATACTCAGCCAAGCCTCCTTGGCAGACTTTCTTCCTACAATAATACTTAGCCAAGTCTCCCTGCTTGATACATTAATTCTCATTCAAACTTCCTATATTCATACTCAGTCAAACCTCCTTGCTGACAATAATAATACTACTGTTGAAAGTGCAGATGGCAGTGAGCCTCCGATCAAAGCGCTCCGTAGAAGGGAGGTTCTGTAGGATCCCATATTTGGGTCATGTGTCAGTTGCCTGGCAGACCGCTGGGTCAGTGGAGGAGCTCAGAGCCATTCCCGGCAGCTGGCGTGACTGGGGCATATTAGTATTGGAGGGCCATGCCATTTTAAATCCCTAGGCAACCACCACCAGAGTCTCCCTATGGCCCAGATCGGGCAGCGCAGTATCACGCGCTAGGGGAGCGACCCAGGCCACTACCCTCACACCACCCGCTGGACACAGCCGGGCTACAATTATTCATATGACAGAAGCACATTTACATAGGCAGTGTGTCACCGTGTGCGTTGTAGATACGACACTGCTGTCTGACACGCGAGGCTTTTGTTACACAATGCCGTTGCACGCAGGGAGAACCTAATTTTCCCACCCCCTTCGGTATCTCTAATAGTCTGTTTTAATGACTTCCTGTCAGCCCAACCCTGGGCGGAATCAGGTTGCTGACGCTGTGTCTCGGATTTTTGTCCCCGGTGCAAGGTCCAGATGGCTACAACCGTCCATCATACGCGTTAGTCATACTCTGGGCCAGACTTTGACTCCACTCATCTGTGGTGCTTGTGTCCGTAACTTCACCTAAGTGGGTTTCAAGTGACAGCCATGCCCATCTGTTTGTGAGGCTCACGCGGAAAAGACATACCTGTAGTTCCTCAAACAGCCTGTAGGTGGTCGCTGAAGTAGGTGGAGGCACCTGGTGAGAGAAAGAATTGCCATTTGAACCTCGTAATACTAAGCCAATACATTTTCTTCTGTCCCATCGGTCTCTCAGGAGCTAGTGCACCTTCCCATTGTGTGTTTTGCCAGGTTGACAGTGATGACACGTTATAGAGGATGACCTTCTAAAGATAGATGAGCCAAATATGGATAGTCTCAGACAATGGCGACGCTCCCTGTGTGTGTGTGTGTGTGTGTGTGTGTGTGTGTGTGTGTGTGTGTGTGTGTGTGTGTGTGTGTGTGTGTGTGTGTGTGTGTGTGTGTGTGTGTGTGTGTGGTGTGTGTGTGTGTGTGTGTGTGTGTGTGTGTGTGAACTAAGGGCTGACAGTGTGTGTATGTGTGCTCTCTCCCTTCCAGAGAAGAAGCAGAACGTGGTGTTTGCGCTGACTCTGCACGGGGGCCACCTGGGCTTCTTTGAGGGGGCGGTGCTCTTCCCCCAGCCCCTCACCTGGATGGACAAGGTGATCGTGGGTTACGCCAACGCCATGTGCCAGTGGGACAAGCAGAAGCCCCCCTGCCAAAAAAGTGCCACCGGCAGCCCCCCGCAAGCAGAGGGCGGCTGTGCCGAGGAGAAGGCCTGAGACACGTACACACACACACACACACACACACACACACACACACACACACACACACACACACACACACACACACACACACACACACACACACACACACACACACACACACAGTCTCTGCGTGTGTAGCGCTATCACGTTACTGAGGAGACTCCCAAATAAAGGGGAAACTGCCGTGTCTCCCCCACTGCATTCTGGTCCTTTAGTGGTCACTACTGCCCCCCAGGCCCTGGCCATGGCCTCCCCCCCATCACCACCTGCAGAACACACGTGATACTAAGGATAAAGGGGCAAACTAAAACCAACTGCCTTGGTGCTCTTTGTAATCGCGAGTGGATCCCAATCGGATTTTAGGGAAACACACACACACACACACACGTACACACGCACACATGCCTACGCTCATCATCCCGGGACGTGGATGTGTCGACCAAATACAAAATGCACACATAACTGAGGAAGCCTGCAATCTACATGCCATACTGTTGCCATACCATGACCCCCATTCTACACCACCGGTTCCAAAACCTTGTTGGCGAACCAGACCTGGAAACAAAGCCCATCCCTGCACCCCTTCCTCTCTGGGCACGGGGCCACACATTGAGGACTGTCTTCCCCAGCAGAGGACCTCTGATGTGTGACACCATTTCACCGTTCTATAGATAGTCAATATTTTTGTACCTCGAGAGAAAAAGCATCAACGCATACAATGGCTGATACATATCCAACGTGTTCTCGGTATCCTAGCGATCTGTAAGAGGGGTTCTGGTAGAAGCCACAGGCTCAGACCGTACAAGTCAAACCAAGAGCACATGAGAAGACTGATCCCATCTTAAACATCCTGTATGGAGCTCACTACTTCTCTACGCCATGGCTGTACGCCTAGTTTTCTGCGTGTGCGTGCGTGTGTGTGTGTGTTTGTGTGCGTGCGTTTTTTCTCTGTGTGTCTCTGTTTGTCGTTTCATGCCTGAGAGTGTGTGGCCCAATCTCACCATCAAACCCGTGTCCATCATGGTGATTTCAACTACTAGTTGGTGTAGGTGGTGGTGTGTTGTTGTGGGAGTCTCCCACCTGGCTGTTTGCCACAGTCTGGCCCAGTGCCATGTTAACAACCCCCTGACGCAGACATGCTCCCCAGACCCGGCCAGGGAACGTATATATGCAATGCAGGGCTTCCCCCCGCGCATTCCCACTGCGTTTATTTAAAGTTCTTTCCTTTTCATCACGTTCGACCTTCAATGCACTTTATTGCTCTGTTGATACGATGACTTTATTTCCTCGTTTTGGTGTTTTAGTTGTCTTATATTAAGTTTAGTTTTTTTCCGAGGCGGCCGTTCATCAGTTGAGATTGCCGTCGGTGTAGCTCAACGTCACCCATCGCTGCGGCGACGACGAGGGAGGTATACGGGGGAGGAAAGGAGAGGTTTGGCTGCTGTTAAAGGTGAAGTCTTCCGATGACCCCATGCCGCGCCCCCACACCCCCACCTCACGTGACTTTTGTTTTTTTTTTCTCCTTGAGCCCATCTGCTGTTTCACCCACCATTGACCGGCGCCAGCGTCAAAGCAGGCGAAGGAGTGCTCGACTAGTGCTCTGCTACTGCCCTGCTGGAGCACAGAGGACGGCTCACTGGCAACCCCCAGTGGCCGCCCGTCATGCTCCCTCAACCCCGCACCATTACAACTCTCCCCCCGATCCCATCGCCCATGTGTTCTGAAAGATCATATCTCTGGAGCGCGGGCCGTTGAACAGTGTGCAGCACACACCTGGTGGGGGGAAAGTGCAGGTGTTCCGTGGCGGTCTTGTCATGAATTAGTTTTTAGTCACTTCTTCTCTTTGATCTGAGCTGTGAGGTGCTGTGAAGAGCGGTTAAGAGGCCACTGGATACCCGACCGCCGTTGAGCCAAATGTTTGACTCTAGTTCAGTAGTTGTCAGAATTAGTGGGGATTTGTACAGTTTTGTGTAGAGCACTGCGGGTGTGTGTGTGTGTGCGTGTGTGTGGCTTAAGGTTACTTTTGCGAGTGCGGCACCACTGAATTGTTGTCCCTATATCTCAACAAGGCCGATTTTGTCAAGGAGTCGCCCCGCGTTCCCAGCCGGCGTGCACAGCAGGTTTATCCAAGTTTTGGAGTTTCATTTTTTTATTCATTTTTTAAAATCCATCTTGCAAACGGTGTTCTATTAAAAAAAAAAACTAGAGTAAAGTATTCATATGCTGCATAAGAAAATGTTCAAGCAAGATACAAATAAGAAAACGCTCTACTGTGAACACTAATTGGACCGGTCTAATGCCGGGACAATTAACGCGGCTACAAACCGCTTCTGAACTGCTGCTGTTCGCCAAGCCAATATGCAGAACTTGAAATAGTATTCATTTTCTTGTTTGGAAATTGTGTTTGCTCATTTGTAGCAAGGGCTAACCGTAGATGAATTCAGACGGGTGTTTTCAGACGCTCAAATGCTATATCCTAATCCTGGTCAGACTCTTTCTCTCACGTGAGGTCTGTCCTGCTGCCTTTTGAATCTTCTAATCTGTATTGCGCCACCCGTAGGTAGGGAGTGGCAACTGTAACGAACATGCTGACGGCAACATCCAGTCATGGTCATGCAGTTCCAATCCAAAAGGGTTCAGTTGGCAGTTCACAGCAAGTCTAAGTCAGATTGGTTTACTGCTTTATTTTTTTAAACACCAGCACGCCCCGCTGTGGTGCCACAACAAAAGTTGATTGTGTTTTTTATTTATTTTTTTATTTTCTTATTTCTTTGGAGAACTATGCCTCCCCATAACTTTGCACAATGATGCAGGTTTGGGTGTGTTGGCTACGATCGTTTGTTTTCTATGTAATTATTTTGTGGGGTTTTTGTACTTAATATTGTTATTGTGACTAATTGTGTTATTATTATTATTATTGTCCTGTTTCAAAAACGTCAGAGTGGGAGTATTATGAAGATAGACACACATAGCTGTGTTATGTCAAAACACCACATCTTGATAACCAAACCAAAACTCGTCTTCACTTTAAGATACCTATTGAAATGTACTAAAATCTATACAAATCTTTATATAGTATACAGTATATATATATAAAATAGAATATACATTTAAATATTTGAGGGACCAGGGATTATCAATACTGGCAATAACGGAAGGATTGGAAGGATTTTCTTATGCAAATCCTTTATGTAATAAAACCAACTGTGTCAAAAGTGTTTTAGAAAGATACTAATGCCTGGAGCTTGTTGTTTTCATTTGTTTCTCATGTTTTTTTTATGAGAATTGGATTGTGATTTATGTCTTTCCATTCATATAAAACAGTTTTAACCCTAGCCCCGGTCCACCTGTATAATTAAAACCTAGGGTTGTGTGTTTTCTGCATTGGACGTTGCAAGAGATGTGTCTTGACGTGTTAAATCAACGTCTCGTAATGTTTGGAATTAATTTGGTATTTAGGAGACCTTTTTAACAATGATCTCTCAATGCGTCACCCACCTGGACTCTTCCGCAGGTCCACTTTTGAGTTTACAAGACATTCTGTAACGTTCTGAGATGGTTATGTGCTGTGGCGTTTGGGAAAGGGATAGAAGCGGACGATATTTTCATGCATCTCCATGAACTCTGGTCACTGGTGTAATTTGTTAAGGGAACCAAATGCTTTGTGGCGTACTGATTTTGAGAGAAATATGGGTATTGTGTTAAAAAAATAAACTATTTTCTCAAAAGAAAAAAAAAGTTTCTTGCACTTTACTACTTTTTCGTGGCAATGTCACTTTTTCGTGGCAATGACAGTGTCACATATTTTCGTGAGACAACCCGGTTATGAGTTTGACTTAAACAAAGATAGCTATTAACTGATATCATTTAAAAAGATATCGGTATCAGAAACTTTCAAACACGTTATATACTCAATACGTGTGTTGGAAATGATTTTACAGAGATATTGTAATATTGCATCGATATCTGGGAACAACTATTTTATATTTGGTTTATAGAGCATTGAACATTTGCACGGTTTAATACTTTTGCAAAGCATACATTTGTATTTTATTGGACATTGAATAAGGCTGTTTCAAAAAGGCAAAAACGGGCACGGCAATGCAAAGATTGACCCTTGCCTAATCTACCCAAGGATATTCTGCTAATCAAATATTATTCTACAGTTCTTCCAAGACCCTCATATTAAGGACTCTGCTAACACCATCTAGATGTTCAGCTTTCCTACCGAGCTGATAAAACTATTTTAAGGCAACACTTTTGTTTCGAGTTATATTTCTAACTGTCCCTTACTACCATCATTTTACTGGTTTTGTACCGCATCCGGGTTCAACCCATCTTTCAACTTTCATATTCCGTTTTACCTTTCCTCAGTCTCGATATATATATATTTTTTACAAACATCCCTTTTGCCTCAAATGTTAACCACTTGTAAAAAAAAGAAAAAAAAAAGAAAATCGAATTCAATTCTAGATGCATTTTTTTGCCATTGAATACATGTTTGAGGTGAAGGGGGAAATGGCAAGAATAGTAGAGAACAGAGAGAGAAAAGGCAGGAAGCATCTAGGTTTGAGAGCACCGTGAGAGCACCTCCAGTAACAACTGGAGGGCATGGATCCCGCCCGGTGTTCTGAGTGTGTTTAACCAGTGCCTGTTCAGAGAGCAGTGTCTTCAGACCCGAAGATCTTGGAGGCCACAGCCTTGTAGTCAGTGACGGGAGCTTTTCCATCAAAGTCTGCTGGCAGCAGGTTTGCATCGAAATCCTTAAAGTAGCCGTCCAGCTCATCGCCGTGGACAAACACCTGTGGTGAGTTATGGGATGGATTTAGAGGCGCCGAGGTTAAACAGGGTGAAAACTACTAATGATAACATTTAGATTAACATTTAGGGTATTCAGCAGGTGCTTTTATCCAAAGTGACCTACAATAATTACATTTGTCAGAAGAAAGTAAAAAAAAAAATCTCTGTCAGGACAGTGAGGATGTTCATAGAACCAAGTGCAAAGCACTAACAATCACTAGGTTAACCCATCCCCCGTATGCAACAAAGAAAGCTAGGGTAAGATGCTACATAACTAAGTACTATATCTAAATACGACATACAATAAGTGCGTACATTAAGTGCCAGGACATATAACATACAACAAATAGGAGAGGGGGGGGGGAGGGGGGTCGGAGTTCTAGGTGAACTCTGAACAGGTGAGTCTGATTCCGTTAAAGAGGACATTTTTCTGCCTTTAAGGTAAAAAAAACATCTATCTTTCCATGAGATTTTAAATCGTGCAGCCTTTTGTGGGTGCCATGTGGTACTTTACAAGTGTAAAGGGGGATGAGAAGGATTCACTATTATATCTGCAAGTGTGGGTTTGTTTTGCTGAAGGAGAGTCGACCCCATTATCCATCCGTTGAGATGGCTATTTTCAGTTCCCCTCCAGAAGGACTCACCCTCTCCAGGAGCTTGCTCTTCATGAAGGGTTTGACCACGTTGAAGGTGGTGGTGAAGTACCAGGGCTGGTGGGTCACGTGCACTGCCTTGAAGCGGGCCGGGAAGGACTCCTACATGATGGGTTGACATGGTATGAAAACAGTGATCCCTAAAAAAATTCCTGGATGTCTTTCTTAAATCAGAACAGATAAGCTTAACAGTGAAAGGCTTTTCTAATACATTTTCTCGAAAATGGGATTATTGCATGAGTCACTCCAATTCCTTATCAACCCCTGGCCCAGGACTAACACCCCCACCCGCCCGCCCGCTTATTTCTTCATTGGAACTTAGACAAGTGGTTTACTTGCAGCCAGAACGAGTACACATTACATTACATTTTAACATGAAAACTATTTATCACGTTTTATAGTACGTATTTCCATTACATTTAAATGCAGAGACAACTGTTCACCATTAATGGTTTTGTTAGGCTTAAAAAACCACAACACATCAGGGTAACACCTGCTAACTGCTCATGTACTGTGCTCATCTTTTTGTCCAGGCCTGTGTGTGACCCCCTGACCTGCATCATGTCCACCATCTTCTTGAGCTCCGCGGGCTTGATCCCGGACGCGTGCTGCATGGTGAAGCCCTTGAAGTTCTCGATCAGCACGAAGCCGTTGATCTGCGTCTCCTCGTTCTCCAGCAGCTTCTCCAAGATGACGCAGTAGGCTCTCAGGGTCTGTAACACACACACACACACACACACACACACAGCACACACACACACACACACACACACACACACACACACGCACACACACACACACACGCCATGCACGAATGCACACACCCATGCGCACACACGCACTCGTGACACACACACACACACACACACGCACACATACACATTATTTCGAACCAACACACAACCTTCTACTTGCGAGTGTGTTGCAAACCAGACTTGCGGAGGAGTGGAGTGCGTCTGAAAGTGCGTCTGACCTCGTCAAAGGTGATCTCCTCCAGATCCCAGTTCTGGATGTTGAAGAGCAGGACCACCCGGCCGTACTTGTCCCGGCTGGGCAGGACCACCGGGTATCCGGCCTCCATGGTGCTGCGCACCGCCTCAGGGGTCAGGTTCTCAAACAGCTCGGGGTACTCCTTCCTGAACCGCACGTAGCCTGCAGGGGGACACACACACACACACACACACACACACACACACACACACACACACACACACACACACAACACACACACACACACACACACACACACACACACACACACACACACACACACACACACACACACACACACACACACACACACACATGCACACACACCGGCATGCATAATAGTACACACTCACACACCATACACACGCACACACCACCAGGCACACGCACCATACAACACACACATGCACACGGGTTATACTATTGTGTTTTTACCTTTTTTGAATATTTGAACACACAGACCTAACCTTAATTAGGTATTCCTTCAGCGACTGTATGTTCCTCTTTCAAAGTTGGAACCCACATCTTTCTGAACACCATACTATTCCCGGGCTGTGTACAACCTTCAGATGCTTTAGTTAATGGCCGCTACATACATTATGTACACACCGATTCAAATCCCTTGATGCTCCGACAAAACAAAAGCATGGTTGTCTCACAGGCTCTAGGTCGGCCCCGGGCCCCTTTCAGCCTGGGGCCCTCATTAAACCGGCGGAAAACATCTATGCTATTGTTCCTGTGTGTGTGTGTGTGTGTGTGTGTGTGTGTGTGTGTGTGTGTGTGTGTGTGTGTGTGTGTGTGTGTGTGTGTGTGTGTGTGTGTGTGTGTGTGTGTGTGTGTGTTCTTGTATTCCAATTAACTCAACAAAATGAGTTCCTGTCAACCTAGGATTCCTCTCTCTCACAACAAAGATCCACCTTATATTAATTCATTCAAGGCAGCAAAATGTCTGCGGCATGTTTGTGTGTGTATGTGTGTTTGTGTGTGTGTGCGTTTGTGTGTGTGTGTTTGCGCACACACAAACGCTTTCATCATACAGGCAGAGGGGAAAGGCGGTTGTCCTACTTTAACACAAGGCAAGCCTTTGTTTGAGAAACACGGAAGCAACTAAAAGCTTCCAATTAGAGATCCCCGTCCGCTTCCACCGCACCGATGGGGAAAACGCAACAGCACGGATTAGACAGACATGGTTCACACCGACCCGGATCACAGGTACCTCAGCACATCACACTGAAGATGGACGGCGCTGATAGAGGGATGTAGGGATGGAGGGATGGCTGGATAAGTGGATGAGTGGATAGATGGATGGATGTGTGGATGAATGCAAAGATTAGTTGTTCAACAATGGACGGCTCTATGTGAGGATGAATGGGTGGATGGATGTCTGCATGAATTTACAGATTGGATGGACTTTGCCTGGGGAGGTACACGACAGTTCTGGTGGGTCCGGCTCACCCTTCATGAGGTCGTAGGCTCGGCCCACGTCAAACTTGCGGGCTCTCAGGAAACGGAGCAGCATGGAGTCGGGGTGTTCCCCGAAGCGCTCCAGCACCATCCTGTCCAGCTCCTCCCGGCCCGCGGCCCCCCGCTCTCTGATGGCGGCCCTCAGCTCCTTCAGGGCCGACGCCCGTCTCTCGTCCGTCTCGTTCAGCTCATCCTTGGCCTGGGAGCAAGGCAGCCGACGTTATCCGGGGGGGGGGGGGGGGGGGGGGGGGGGGGGGGGTTTAGCTCCCAGTCAGTGTGTCAGACACAGTTTACAGTCAATTGGAAATGAATGATTCTCACAGACGCCTTCATGGTTAATGGTAATTGGACTGACTTTCATCCGTTCATGCACACATTCACATATCGCACACCAGGTGACTTGCTCCGGGACACTTCAACAGTGTCCCGGAGCTAGGAGCAGCCGGGAATTGAACTGGCAACCTTGCGGGTACTGGCCAACCCACTCTACCTCCAGAGCTACTGCCGTCCCGTCATGGCCGTCATGGGCAACATGACAAAGTTTTGCAACATCAAACGGCCGATAATCAATTGATGTTTGGAAGGAAAACTCTGGAGCTTTGCATCAAGTGGCGGTGGTCCTGTGACTCAGCGCGCGTGCGGGGGGGGGGGGGGGGTCTTACCTTCTGAAGAGTGTGGCCGGGCAGTTTTTCACAGGGTCCGAACACGGGGCCGTGGTCCTTCACGGTCAGGTGCTCCAGCTTGTTCCTCATCGCCTGCTCCTCCTCAGACACCATGCGGAACGTTCCGGTCTGCATGGCAACAACACGGCGTGGGAGGCTGAGATTAACCCCAAACTCCATGGATGGAAAATACATCACTCAAAGAAGCACGCAAACACGCACACACACACACACACACACACACACACACACACACACACACACACACACACACACACACACACACACACACACACACACACACACACACACTCACTTTTTAAATGCGAACACGCACAAATACATTCATCATTTCAATGCTTTCTCTTTGCAACACTCACATGCACTGGACCCCCCCCCCCCCCCCCACACACACACACAAACCCACAAATGTCTATGTTTTCTGTGTCTGTCCCTATTCAAATAAATCTTTAACAAATGAAATGTATGCTTCTCCTTTAAGACGGACAGACCCCTAAACGATGCACACCATTGAGTGGCTGCTTAATCTGTGTCACATGATTACAGACAGGGTTTTAGGAGCCCCTTCTTAACAGCCCATAACCTAAGCTGCACTCAGCACCTCGACTCTAGAATACGGACACTGAGACTGAGACAATGAAAACGCAACTTCTGAAGTATAATAAAAAAAGATATGAAACTATTGTGAATGAACTTACAGCAGCCATGGTTCAGGGGTGCAGCAGTAGCTTCACGTGCACTGAAACGAGGAGTTAAGTTAGTTCAACACATTATGACGTTTAAGCGAGGTATCTGCTTTTGTTTTGCTTTGTTGTTCCATGGCATGAACGGTGGGTCATGTAGGTAACATTGAAGTAGGTTTGAGCTTGTTTTTGACAGCTTTCAATTGAAATAAACTCATTACTTCTTTACATAGTATATAACTTTTACGTTGCTGCATTCATAAGTAACACCATCATGAAGCACATGGCCTCATTAAATATCCAATTATAACTTTTTTTTATTACTTTAAACAACTTGCATGACAGGACAGGACTGCCAGGACCCCATGAATAAAGTCAAGCCTCATGATTGGATAGCATTTCTAGGTTATGTACTTTGAAACACATGCAACGTTTGCCAGAATTAATTGAACACAACTCAGCTGAATGTACAGTGTAAAGACAAAAGCCAAAGACAAGTAAAGAGAGCTTACCTCAGGGCAGGCAGGTCCCTGGGAGATGGGCTGACAGAGACTGATACAGCAGAGAGACAAGAGAGTCGGAGAGACAGGCAAAGATGTAGGAGGAGGGAGGAGTTGACAGTCACAGAGGGATTAAATATGGAGAGAGAGAGAGAGAGAGAGAGAGAGAGAGAGTCACAGAGGATTAAATATGAGAGAGAGAGAGAGAGAGAGAGAGAGAGAGAGGAGAGAGGAGGAGAGAGGAGTTGACGTAGAGAGAGAGAGAAGAGAGAGAGAGAGAGAGAGAGAGAGAGAGAGAGAGAGAGAGAGAGAGAGAGAGAGAGAGAGAGAGAGAGACTCTTATTGGTTAACCTGAATGTGACTGTCCTATGATAGCAATGGTCCACACACATATACACCTGGATTCAGAATAACCTATACCGGTTGTTTCTTTACCCAACCTAACTCAAAGTTCTTGGGCTCTATGGGAAAACACTTGCGTTTTATAAAGTCAACAACCTCTGCAGTTCCACTTGAGAACAGCTCAACCCTCAGCCTGGGAAACACAACGGGAGGGTGTCTGTCTGGTCATGTGGACCTCCACATCACGCGTTCCTCGTTCAGAAACTCTTCTAGCGGGACCACTTTGTTGTTGACTCCAGGTTAGGGATTAGGTATCCATGATTACACATCGTCAAACTGATCCTTATCAACAAATCAAAGTGTGAGGCCTGTGACCCGTGGTATGAGCTTGCTCGTACCTCAGGTCACAGTCATTTCATGAAAAACATATTTGGTTTTGAACAATGGGGATTTTTATATTCTCGATATCTCAATTTATTCTAATATGCAAGGAATTAAAAAAAATCATTAATTATATTTATATTTGAGACTATGATAAACTTTTCTATTTCTTTCTGATAACTTGAAACAAATCGAGTTAGTGAAGGAATGTATCACTTTACATTTTGCACTGATAAATATAACTCCACTACCTCCACAACCACCACCACCATCACCATCATCAGCTTTCAAGCTTCATTGCGTTGGTCAGAAACCTCCACCACCACCAGTACGACCATCAGGTTAGATGCTTCAGTACATTGGTAAGAAACCTCCACCACCACCACCAACTAACCTCTGTCCCTCCGCCACACAGAGAGCCTCTGTCATATGGAGCTGGCAGACTTTACCGTAGGCTATTCTCTCTCTCTCTCTCTCTCTCTCTCTCTCTCTCTCTCTCTCTCTCTCTCTCTCTCTCTCTCTCTCTCTCTCTCTCTCTCTCTCTCTCTCTCTCTCTCTCTCTCTCTCTCTCTCTCTCTCTCTCTCTCTCTCTCTCTCTCTCTCTCTCTCTCTCTCTCTCTCTCATTAGTGGAGTCTCATTAGTAAAGTCTGTTCTTGTGGATTATCAGGGGTAATACAATGTCCTCTATATCAGGCATTCATCGATGTGTGCTTGTCTCTGGTATGTGCTCTCTAGGGCCACTGCAATAGAACCACACAAAGGGACTTGCATACACAAACTTCACTCGCTGACTCTCACACACACACACACACACACACACACACACACACACACACACACACACACACACACACACACACACACACACACACACACACACACACACACACACACACACACACACACACACACACAGGCTCTATATTGAGTGTATTCAACTAGGCCATCAGAGACATCATGGATGTGAAAGCACATCTACAGTGGCCCACTTCATCTGTACAGGGCTTTTTAAATATATTATATTCACAATATCAAATGAATGTCATGTAATGCCATGTCTCCTCAATGTTGGGGGTGAGTTAATTATAGGTTTAAGATTATAGGTTTGAGTCTGTCTGTGTGGAGTTAGCACATTCTTAAGTGCAACTGTGTGAATACAATTTTATTGTATGCATTTTTTGTCCTTGTTTTCCTTTACTTATATTTTATTATTTCATTTTATTGTATGTTACAGTAAGCACTTTGAATCTGCCTTGTGTATGAAAAGTGCTATATATTTAATGTCGCCTTGCCCTGCCTTCTCTCATCTAAAAATATGAATATAAAATAATCAGTTCAACAAAGAAAAAGGTGATTTGATGGTTGTAAATCTTATGTTAAACCAAGGTAAACATTGTCGATAATGGTTGTTGTATACTCTGGGTTCTACCAACTTCCCAAAACACCTTAATTGTGTGTGTGTGTGTGTGTGTGTGTGTGTGTGTGTGTGTGTGTGTGTGTGTGTGTGTGTGTGTGTGTGTGTGTGTGTGTGTTTATGTAAATATAGTTAGAATGTGGTAATTGTGGTTAAAATGTGAGTCAAAAAGTTATTTATTGTTATTGAATAAAAACACGGTAGCCTATTTAGGTGTCCGACCTAGTGGTAGGGAGTTATTCATACTTGTTCAGACCACTAGATGGCAGTAAAACATAGCTATACAGTTACTACATTATATTTTCCACAACAGAATACAACTCCGCTTTCACATGTACGCAGCACGCTTAGAACAATGCCCTGCTTCTTCTCCTATCATAATTAGTTAAGATATATATATATATTTTTCAGACAAAGAGAAACATTAGCACACACTATTCAACCTGCTGTTGGCTACAGGTCGAAGACCAAGTTTAATCTATCATATTTTAAGTTGGTGCTGATTTAGATAAAATAGATGAATGAAAATAAATGTATTGAATTAACTTTTTAGTGACTAAACTATACAAGGAACTCACAAAACCCTCAAGCTACAGTGGGCCTACATCTATCATTCATTCATCAATTAATTCTCATAATTTATATTGTCATAATAAAGCTGTTGAAAATATTCAGATATTTTTTTCAAATGTAAAAGTCGCACGGTGTTTGCCACCTTTCGATAATCCTTTCAATTAGATGGTCTTTCTTTTAAAATATCAGGCATGTATCAGTATAAATGATGATTGAATTAACTTCAGAATGTGGATTGGGCCTACATAATTGGGCCTACAAAATAGCCTACCTGATGAAGCTAGGGATTTTTTTAACCTGTTTGGTTGTTTATTCTAGCCACCCATAAAACGGACAGCCTAAATGACTTAATTTGTAAAGACAATTACAAATTTATAGCTAACCCCCGACCGTAACTAATCAATAGTAGCCACAATACATTGCTACCTTGAGCTCTAGTTAATGTTTCCGATCCGGACAAAGACACGTGATGCTGGAAAAACTGACATATGACAAACGGTTTGTCACAAAATGGAAAATGATCGGAAAGTTAATTAACCATACACGCTAAATATTCCCCGGGGTATTCTCAGCCGTGCCCATAAAACAACAAAGGGTTGTAAAGGTAGACACATTTATCTGTGTCTACCCTCCACCCCCCAACCCATTCTAATGGGTTGGGGGGAATTGTTTTGTGTATTTCATCTACTTTAAAGCAGAGGTCGATCGAAGACGTGCTCTCATGACGCACGTCGTCTGACGCACGCGACATGGCGGGGCGGGTCTTGTTCGACCATTCCCTCCTACTTTGGGTAAAGGGAGGGGAGGTTCTGTTGTAGTAAAAAGAGCAGACCCGGCCGGCGGTACCATTGTCTAGCCAGAAGGATGTTTTGCTCACACGAGGCTTAGGCTGACCTGGGTTTTAGCTCAGCTAGCTGTGATTATAGCGGGTGACCTGGTTTCAGCACCACGGGTTGTTAACAGCTCCTGTTCTAACAGAAGGGAGATTCAACCCCGCCCAGCCGGATGCATCTGACAAACAGCGGGTACTCTGACTGACTGAAGGCTGTTCAGCCTTCCACTCACTTTCAGCACCGCCTGCTGGACCCGCGCAGAGCTATACCCTACACGCACAGCTCCTGTTCCACCGTCATAACAACACCGTAGCACACACACAAACACAGACTACTACTACTACTACACTAACAGAAGAGTACAGGCGACCTGCTGGGATCATCTTCTGGACGAGATGGGGTTTTCTTTCAGGATGGCGTCAACATGCCATGGCCTTTTCCTTCTCGTGTCTTTGATGGGGTTGAGCCAGATTGCAGCCTTTCCCACACCTGCAGACTCAGTGGACGGTGAGTTGGGTGAATGATGCATAGACAGTATCGTAGTAGTATTTTAAAACTGACAGTATCACTCCACCATAAATGCGAACAAAACTATTGATAAGACTCCGTTGCCGTTGAAGGTAAAAGTACAAGAGAAACCTGATTACGAGAGATACGAGTGTTTTTTGACAGGGTGACTTTTTGACTTTGCGCGTTTGACCACTAAGGCCGATTGAGGTCTATTTTCACTGCGGTTTAATCTTGTGTTGTTGTGAGCCGATTAAGTTCTGCGGGTCTTTGTTTTAGACTTGGGGAGAATTGCTACTCAATGCTCCCAACACCAAACCTATATAATAGTTCAACGTTTTTTCAGTGGAGCATGCAATGGCCTATAATACATCAGCCGATGAGAATAGTACAATACAATTAACCTTGGTTTATATAGGCTATTCTACTTGTTATATATAACGTTTCGTTTTAGTGTGTTGGCTCGGCATCATGGATGATTGATCGGTGTTTATCCTACATTGACTTATTATATCTTGACCTTAATACAACCGTGCTTCTCTGAATTGATGCTGATGTTAATGAGAGCACATATTATTTCATCATTGCAGATAAAACCGTTTACAACAGACAGCTGACGGAAGAAAAACCACTCCAAGTACAGGCAAGCATATAGCAGCATCTCAATCTAATATTCTGCCCAAAATACAGATATTAACAATCGAAGGCCCTCAGAAAGTGTCTTGTGTTATTAATCCTTTTGTACTTTTGTTCAGATTGCTGAGGCAGACAGTGTGAAGGAGAGCGTCCAGTCAGCAGGTAAGATGAGACCGCAACAAAACTGTTCACCATATCGGAGAATGCTCTCCTTTCAGCCCCTTACAGGAAGTCACAGCCTATCGATTCAGAGCAAAATATCTCACCCTCCGAACGGGATGTGGTGGTGGGTTGCCTCAGATCCGAGATCTGAGGATCTGAGTCAACCCACATCCGAGATCTGAGTCAAGAGACATGCTTCTATCCCCCCCCACCCCCCTCCTCTGACCCTTTCCCTCCATATCTCCACCCCTCTTCAGAGCCCAACCCTGTAGCTTTCCCCAAAGATCTGGAGCAGGATGGGGATGACTTTGCTGTACTCAAATCCCTGGCTGTCGGTCAGAAGACTGCCGATGCGGTCAGGGCCTCTAAGGCTGGCCAGTACCTCCACGACGACTCAGACTCCACTAAGAGCCGGCGTCTGGCGGTGGACTACGACTCCACCAAGACCGGGATGGACTACGGCAAGTACCCAGGTAGGCGGGGCCTCACCCTGTGTGTGGTGCCACGTTCCTAGCGGTACGCGCGTCTGTGTGTGAGAGACAGATGTCTGGTCTGCCAGAATGTGAGCTAAGGGGGGTGGGGGGGGTCCATCTGTGTGTGTGTGTCTGCTCTTCAGGCAAGGACATTACTCATGTGTGTATCTGAGCTCATTTTTGGCAAAAGGAGAGAGAGCCAGGAAGAGCGAGAGAGAGAGAGAGAGCCAGGAAGAGCGAGAGAGAGAGCGAGAGAGAGCGAGAGCCAGGAAGAGCGAGAGAGAGAGCGAGAGAGAGCGAGAGCCAGGAAGAGCGAGAGAGCGAGAGAGCGAGAGCGAGAGCGAGAGCGAGAGAGAGATAGTGTGAGGGAAAGAGAGTGAGTGAGTGAGACAGAGAGTGAGAGACACAGAGACTGTTAAAGTGGATGATCAAGTGAGAGGAGGGCAAAGAGATTATCCTCCCTGCCACTGCCCACTGTTATGTTGACGTAACCATTTATAGGCCTGAGGTTCAAAAGCAAAGAAACACATCCATCCATCTATCCATCCATTCACACTATGACAGAGAAAAATAGACTGAGGGAAAGAAGGTTTGAAAGAGATAGAAAATCTAAGAAAGAAATACCCCAAATGGTTGGATCCATAGCCTGCACTCGTTACATGGCTGTGGTTGTTGGTGAATCACGTGCCACAATGTTCTCAGCCAGGACCGCATAGAGAACAGGACCGGATCTTCTGCCAATACGGAGGCGTTCCCTCCCATTGTTGTGTCTTAAATTAAACCGTCCTCCCTGCCCACAAACTCCTCTTCTCTCTGCTCCTCTTCCTGAGGAGAAGTGACCGGGGCTCTGTTGTAGCAGAGCACGCTGTGTAGTAGGGATAGTGTAGCGAATGTGTGGTGAGTGTGTGTGTGTCTGTGTGCATCTGTGTGCGTGTGTGTGCATGTGTGCGTGTCTGTACTTGTGTGTGTGTGTGTGTATGTGTGCGTATGAGTGGGTTAGTGTGGGCCTGTATGTTTGTGTTATGTGTTATGTGTGTGTCTGTATGTTATGTGAGCGTCTGTTTGTGTGTGTGTGTGTCTCTGTGTGTGTGTGAGTGTGTCTGTTTGTGTGTACCTCTGTGTATTTCTGTTTATGCGTGTGTGTGGGGGAGTATGTGTGTGCATCTGTGTGTTTCTGTTTGTGTTTGTGTGTACCTCTGTGTGTTTCTGTTTGTGTTTGTGTGTCTGAGTTTGCGTGTGCGTCTGTGTGTTTCTGTTTGCGCGTGTGTGTGTGAGAGTTTGTGTGTGTGTCTGTGTGTTTATGTATGTATGTGTGTGTGTGTGTGTTTGTGTGTCTGTCTACTTGTGGATGTGTGTGTGACTCAGATGCAAAATGGCTGAGCGCCCCAATCCTCCTTGTCATCTTGTTGGCTCACGTTCCAAAGACAACTCTATATTTTGTGCTGAGTCTTAATTTGGCTCCACATACGTTTATTTTTGGCCTCATATATACTGTATATAATCATACCGTGGTATACAATAACACCGATTGTTGCTTTCACAGCACATTAAATCTCAGGCCCTGTTGTATAAACATTGTGAAGAAAGGGAAGCGCAGAGATTAGGACTAATCATTAGTAGCCGACGGATCTGTGTTTCAAACAATTGGGGCAGAGGATTACCACTACATGCCGTAGGCTTGGCCTTGAATCCAGAGGCAGATTAAAAACACATCAGACAGAGGGAGAGGGAGAGAGAGAGACAGACAGACAGACAGACAGACAGACAGACAGACAGACAGACAGACAGACAGACACTCAGAGAGACACTCAGACTCAGACATCCAACCAATTGTAGAGGATATGAATATGCATGAAGTCACATGAATATGAAGTACTAACCGATCCAATGTGCGCGTCCCTGGTTCCAGATGACCCTGAGAGTTTCCGCCAGGTGGACGGCACCCCGCTGACAGCGGAGGACATCGTGCAGAAGATCGCCACCAAGATCTACGAGGAGCATGACAGAGGAGTGTTCGACCGGATCGTCTCCAAACTGCTCAAGCTGGGGCTGGTGGGTGGTCCCTTCTGGGAGCTCTCGCCTCATGTCCCCAGTACCTATGTTCCTAACGCCACGTTCATCGTAGAGCACCGCCCCCCCCCCCATGAGGGCCACTTAAAGCCAGGGAGCTGTGTATAGAAGCACATAGCCCAAAGTAGAAACATTAAAGTTTGACTTGTGTTTTCAATCTTTATGTCTTTAGATGTGTTTTTATTAATATTCTAAATTATGTATGTCCTCAAATTGGAAACAGTCATTAATAAGTCACCCACAAAAGAGGCTTTTCAACACAGATCATTTGAGGTTGTTTCTCCCTCTCTCTCGCTCCCTCTCTCTCTCTCTCGCTCCCTCTCTCTCTCTCTCGCTCCCTCTCTCTCTCTCTCTGCTCCCTCTCTCTCTCTCTCTCTCTCTCTCTCTCGCTCCCTCCCTCTCTCTCTCTCGCTCCCTCTCTCTCTCTCGCTCCCTCTCTCTCTCTCGCTCCCTCTCTCTCTCTCGCTCCCTCCCTCTCTCTCGCTCCCTCTCTCTCTCTCTCTCGCTCCCTCGCTCCCTCTCTCTCTCTCGCTCCCTCTCTCTCTCTCGCTCCCTCTCCCTCTCGCTCTCGCTCCCTCTCTCTCTCGCTCCCTCTCTCTCTCGCTCCCTCTCTCTCTCTCTCTCGCTCCCTCTCTCTCTCTCGCTGTCTCTCTTTCTCTGCGTCTCTCTCTCTCTCTCTCTGCGTAGATCACTGAGAGCCAGGCCGAGACCCTGGAGTACCAGGTGGCCGAGGCCTTGCAAGATCTCATCACCAAGAATGCCAAGAACAACGAGATTGAGGACCTTGAAGGGGACTACCCAGCGGCCAAAGGAGAGCTGAAGGACCCGAGCCAGGACACGGTAGGACCCCAACACAACGAGGACAGTAGTGGTGATAGCAGGACGGGTCGTACCATGATGATGATGATGATGATGATGGGCAAGAGAAGATGATAGCAACGGGGATGATAATTATATTAATTATGATAAATTAAATGACGGTAATGGAAACTGATTCTGTTACTCACGGCAAGCTCCTCTCCTCTCCATTTTCCTCACCACATACGGACGTACGTGTCCATATGTGTTTGTCGATAGGGGATAAGGGCTAGCCTAGGTCTTGTTTAGAAGAGATAAGGGGTATCTTAGGTGTTGTTTAGAAGAGATAAGGGCTAGGCTAGGCTAGGTATTATTTATAAGAGATAAGGGCTAGGCTAGTTATTATTTATAAGAGATAAGGGCTAGGCTAGGTCTTGTTTAGAAGAGATAAGCCCCAGGTCTTGTTAAGAATATATAAGGGCTAGGCTAGGTCTTGTGTAGCAGAGATTAGGGCTAGACTAGGTCTTGCGTCAACGTCAGCGGATCCTGTCTAATCGGGGCTCGGGAAGCCATGAGGAAGATGGTGATGACGAAGACGACGGTGTCGATCACTGTTCCCAGGACGAGTCCGTCCGGCGGAGCTACAACGCGGACCGACAGGGAGACGACACGGGGGCGGCGAGCGACAAGGACGAGGATGACCCGGAGCCCGGGGACGAGGACGACGAGGAGCTGGGGGGAGACGCGGCGGCGGCGGCGGCAGCGGGGGACAGCTGGGAGCGGGAGGAGGAGGAGCGGGGGGAGGAGGGGGATGGCAACGAGGTGAGGCCGGAGGACGGTCTGCAGGACCTGCAGTACTTCCCCAACTTCTACCGCCTGCTGAAGAGCCTGGACTCAGGTAGCCACCGAACGCACAAGTGAACACGCACACACACACGCACAGACACAGACTGTGTGACTGGACACAAGAAACACAGCAGATGTATAGCATTAACACACACACTCAGGGTAAGAGTTCATTTCATACACCTGAATGAAGCAACGTCATTTCAACTCAGTTCAATCAGACCCCATATCAGACCTCACGTTAGACCTCTGCTACATATGTCTGTTCATGAACGAGTGCCCTCCCCCCACCGACCTCGTGGTCCAGTCCGAACTGGAAGGCGTCTAGGATAGAGCGGTTGTTGTCATGGCGATGCGGGGGTGAAGCATGATTGAAGGCTGGCTTCCAGCTGCTTATGTCTGCTCTCCGTCATTCCGCCCCGTTTCTCCCTCTCACAGGAAGCACGCTCCCGGGCCCTGCCCACACACTCATCTCACACACACACACTCTTACACTCACACAAACCGACATACAGACACAACTATGCACGTATACACACATCAATGAATGCATGCACGCTTGCACTCACGACACACACCAAAAAATGAATTCTGTTATGAATGTTGACATTCTGTGGGCAAAACCTTTCAAAAAATAAAAATAAATAGAACATGCTTTAATGCGTTAATGCATGAATCAAATTAAAATCATATTGTGTTAACGCGTTATCGTGCTAATTTGAACAGCCTTAATATATATATATATATATATATATATATATATATATATTGTGGGCGCCTGGTCTCTGAGGTACAAACAGTGGGATCACCAATTAGAATAGAGTAACAGAATAACAGGCAGAAGCGGGATTTGCGGTGAAATCAACTTATGTCATTTATTTATAAAAAGGTGCAGGGGGAAAAGGGAGGGGGAAAAAGGCAACTCAAATCTTCCCCGGGTTGGCGGCTGTCGTCAGGGTGCCCTTTCTGGCTCTTCCTGGGATGGGGCCGGAGAGAGAGAGAGATAGGCCAAGGATAGTGGGGTCTGTGGTCCCTGCCACTGACCTCTTCGCCCTAGCTCGGCTTGGGGTTCCTCTTGGAGTCCTTGGGGTTCCTCTTCAGCTGCAGGCCTTCTCTCGGGTTTCAGCACGACACAATTCACACACCGACTAAACAGCTCTTCAGTACACTTGAACGTAACTCCATTAATGCGGTTTGGATTGATCAAGAGGGTTGGCCACAGGCCTCTTACCAGGAGACTGGCCTAACGTGTCTCTGGTCTGTCTTCAGCCTGTTCTGGTGGAGTTAAAATGGCCCCCTGATTGCAGGGCTAACTCAGCACACCTGTTGAGACACCTGAGTGGGGCGGGGTCTCTATGACACAGCTTTTAGGGAAGTACCTCCCATCCAGCACCACCCCCCTTGCCTGCCTTTGCCTGCCTTTGTGGCCCCCACGTGGCCATGTGGGGCACTGCTCAGCGCCTGGGCCACCACAGTATACACAATATCACTGTGTGTGTGTGTGTGTGTGTGTGTGTTCCTCTGTGTGTGTGCGTGTACATGTGTGTGTGTGTGTGTGTGTGTGTGTGTGTGTGTGTGTGTGTGTGTGTGTGTGTGTGTGTGTGTGTGTGTGTGTAATACTATATATATATACATATGACACACACACACACACACACACACACACACACACACACACACACACACACACACACACACACACACACACACACACACACACACACACACACACACAGACACACACACAGAGGAACACACCTCCACACAGGAAAAGCAAATGAGGTCTTTCCGATCCTGCTCCGTCCCTAATAGAAAACCTGGGGTGAGGTCCCTCCGGCTGTACCCTGGTTTCCTAACCTGAGGAAGGCCCCGGCCTCCTTATTGACCTGTTCCGCCGAGTGCATCGTCGACACCAGGGCTGCAACCATTAGTTGGTTGACTCATCAATTAGTCGCTCAACAGAAAATGAATCAATTCTACCAAATAATTGTGACGATCAATTCATGGTTTACGTCATTCATCAAGTACAAATAACAACACATTTACAGGTGCAGTACAATTCAAATATTTGGTTCATGGGTAATTAGAAAAGGATGAGTTTGGTTCTGCTTGGCTGCTTGTTGGATAAAGCAAGCCCACACACGCAGGGCAGGGTCATTTTGGAATAATTTGTGAGAGCATTTGCTTTCCAGACTATTTGTGGACGGATTGATTAATCGCGGGGGGGAAAATAAAGGGAAATTGTCAGCTTTATCGACTATAAAAAACCATCGCTAGTGATGACGTTGCCCTGACTCACCGACGCTCTGGTGGTTCTGCTTCCTCAGACCAGGACGCCCAGGAGAGGGAGACGCTGATCACCATCATGAAGACGCTCATCGACTTTGTGAAGATGATGGTGAAGTACGGCACCATCACGCCTGAGGAGGGTGTCTCCTACCTGGGTAAGGAGAGGAGGAGGCTGGCCGTCCCCTCTGGAGGTTTTAAAAACCCTGGTCTGCATGTTGGTGGGGGGGGGGGGTTCACCTTTGTATGTTCTAATCCCATGCCGTCAGCTTCATCTACTGCCTTACTTCAAAATATTAGGGGGAAATGTGGTTGCATTATCAAATCCCAGAATACTATCTGCTGCGTCAATGACGATAAGCGCTGGACTCGCACTAAACAACCTTATCTGAGATGTGTTTTGTGTTGTCTTTTTTTATGGGTAACCGCAGAGGATCTTACACCACATCCATTAGTATGCAGAGTACCCAGAGTGCATTAGGGCACCCGTTTGCATCAGTTTGCACCATTTTGACAGATCGCTCTGTGCTTGATGTGTTACCTGGTGTGGGCCAGCAGCCAAGATAATGTATCTTATGAGCGCAGACAGTGGTGCAGTAAGGCCGCTTAAAGACCAGATTAGGGTCAGGGAACTCCCATAACAAAGCAGCCTTTATGGCCAACCGGCTTTACAGCCGACCACTGAATGGTCTGCCACATGTCATCAGCACTGGCCGGGCTCTCTCTCAGTCCCTGGCGGCGTTTCCCTGGAGCTTCACTTTGTCCATCGCGTTACACCGTTTCGGACGTGAAGGTGGAAGTGTCGGTTGGAGAGAGCCATGATTTATTTTTTATTTTTTTAATCATGCCGTGTTTATGAGAAGAGCATTGGGAAGGATCTATACAGAATATTGGAACAAGCTAGTCAAAATCATAAACAGAAAAAGGTCAATGCTAACAAAGAGGAACCATTTTGGTGTTTCACAGTCACAGAATCAACATTCAAAAGCTAATTTTACAATATATATTTAAAAAAACATTAATTAGCTGAGCAAATGATGATGACCAAGCACAGACACCTGTTGGCTGATGCGTCGGCCCACGGCACCAATCAATAGCCAGGCTTCCCCTGCAGCTGCAGAGGGATCGCTGACTGACACATTACCGCTAACGATCCCATGATTCATGTCTACTGGTTGGAAAGCCCTGCGGCCCCTAGACACAGACAGACAAATGGACACACGTCCATAAACACACAGCCTTATGCCCGACGATGTCGGCGACAATTTGATACATCGTACGTTTTTATTCGGCATCTGTACTTCTATAGCTTGTTGCACAGAGATGAGCTGATAGTGTTGTGCCGTAGCCTAGCAACCAGCTGTTGTCAGCCTCCCCTCCCCCCCTGCCCTTCTGCACTACTAGGGTGTTGTGGAGTGAATCATCTGACTACACAAATGTCACACAAGCAGCTGTCAATCCCAGATAATCTGCCTTTCAGAGATAAGGTTCACGAGATGGAGGTGGGTTGGGGGGGGGGGGGTGAGAGGGGGGGGGGGCAGGAGGCTGATAGTGGAGATGGAAGAACAGAGAGCGGGGGTTGAAGTGCTCCCGTAGTCATACAGAACAGAAGAACGATGGTTAGCTAACCCAGAGAGAGAGAGAGAGAGAGAAAGAGAGAGAGAGAGAATGGTTATTAAGTAATCTAATTAGCCACAGAAGAAGAATCAGGTTACAATGGAGAAAGGCATAAGAAACAATATCAAACCGAGCTAGTGGAAAGAGAGAGTGTAAAAATCACAGCTCGTTTAGCCTGTGTCATCCCAACAGTCTTCCCATTTGCCCGATTTAGATGACACACATTTCACTCTCTGTTCGTAATCACCCTCTGAAAATGATAGGAAATGGGGCTTCAGAATGACCAGGCTGCTTTCATGGCTCTGTTGGTTAAATAAACTGCAGCCAGCCGGCTGACTCTCACCGCTGTTTGCTTGTTTTCCCCCCCACTCAGAGAACCTGGATGCCATGATTGCCCTGCAGACGAAGAACAAGCTAGGCAAGGCTCTGGGCAATCCAGACTTCGCCGCGCTCGCTGGTAAATAGATCCCTAACACGGCACATGAAAGATCCCTAACTACTGATACGCGGAAAAAAGCCCCACACAATACCTAGAATGAAACAGAAACAGAGAAAATAGGATACAATTAAGGCAGAAATACGGTTAAAGGTAGACTTTGCGAATACAGCTGTGAGAGAGGTGATATATATGTAGGTAAAGCATTGATGTTGTGTTGTCACAGAGTTACAATATCGACCCTGCCTGCTTCAATGCACAAACGCATTGTCCATTATGGTTGTACGGTGTGTAGAACGGCATCATGACTTGGTAAATACCATTAGCAGAGCCCATTAGTGACCCATTGTGGCCGACGACAGGGCTAGGTACGTCAGAGGGTACGCTCTGTAAAGACCAGAGGCTTTTAGCCACGGCTGAGCCAACACCTGGACTGATACCCATCTGTTCACATAGGTCAATGTATAATTAGATGTATGGATGGATGTATGGATGGATGGATGGAAAGATGGAAGGATTGAAGGGTGGGTAGATGCAAGGATGGATGGATTGAGAGCTGGATTTTTTTTGTATAAATATATACAATAAAGAATTATATTTGATTCTATTCTATTCTAAATAAACCCCTCAGCAATAGCAAAAGAAAGAAACTGTATCAAATAATATTTGCATCTGTATCAAAGAAAATGTACATCTGTATGAACAAAACATGTAATCACAGCTGTGCCGGAGGTAATATGTAGCAGTGCAATAACCAGTCAAACATCGGCCCCTTCCAACACTGAATGTAAGGAGATGATGGCATGTTGTGAGTGAATGGATATCTGTGGGTGCATCCCTGGGTGGCTTCAACCTGCGTTGTTGTCCTCTGTCTCAGGCAAGCTCCCGGACGACGATGACAACACCAAGCAGGAGGCAGCCAAGATGCAGAAGGAGCATGAGAACCTGAAGGACTCAACCAAAGGGGAGCAGCCACCCACTGAGATCAGTCAGTCCCCTCCTACTACTGCTGCTGCTGCTGCTGCTCTGCTGCTGCTGCGACTGTTACTACTGTTACTCATGCTACTACTACATCACACCGTCACACACAACCCTTCTTGCGCAGGCGTAAGAGAGAATGGGACTTTTCTTGTTGTTTGATTCATTCATTTTTTTTAACATATATTTCACACCTTCACATAAGCTCAAAGATGGTCCTCGTTAGCAGAATGACTCATTCATTAGGATCATTAGTACTTTGTTATTGTTTTTATTGTCACATTTTGCTGACTTTTTTTTTTTTTTAAACGTACGATGACACAATACCATCTCAGCTGATACATTTGGATATTTGATCAGGAAGTAGAGCAGCTTTAAGCCGGTCTAGTAAAGTGTGTATGTAAAATGTAACATGCAAATGCACACACACACAAACACACTTATGCACGTACGCACGCACACATGCGCACACACACACACACAGTGATTATCAGTTTATCTATACCACTTCCCTAAGGATATGAAGGAAATCACGGAAGGCCGTCATAGATGGTTATTATACTATATTATATTATCCGTTATCCGCCCCTAAGCTAACAGTTGCCGTGGAAAATTCATACTTTAATAAGCCCTAAAATGTATCAACGTTACACAAGGAAGTGGTTTGATCGCATCTTTATCAGTTTAATTTAGACGCTGAGCGCAGAGATGTCGTCACAGCTGAGCACTGATGTGTGTGTGTGTGTGTGTGTGCTCCGCGGCTCTGAGTCAAGACAGACTCTGTGACAAAAGATCCAGAAGATTTTTATTTTTATTTTATAAGCACTTCACTCTGCTACCGTCAATATGGTGTCTTCCAAATTGACCTGGTTAAAACATTTGACAGTTAATACATAATGTTATTCGGTTACATTCTAAACCCAGCCATGTTTTGTTTTCAGCAGCGTAACGGG
>OLKM01000174.1:261022-303528 GCA_900291075.1 Melanogrammus aeglefinus
TGCTTAATTATTAAAAATATTTATATGCCTATGGGTTTCCTTCAAATTAATCAATATGAGGAACGCAATACCATTAAAATGATTATCAGCGACATAACAGGTGATTTTCATTAATAAGGGTGATTAATCCATAACCTTATGGCCTACAAATTGACAGAAATCCTTTTGTCACCCTTTCACACATCCAAGCACCAGAGATTGACCCATGGAAGGATTTAATTGATTATTGGTATGCTGTAGCTTTCTCATAACAATTTTTTGCAATACATTTTTGACTAAAAACTGGAAAGGGTAGTCATTTTATGTTTCCTGTCTTTGAATTGTCTTTTTGCTTTCCAGTGTATATGTACAATCTTAATATATTCTTGCTTTTGTCTTTACCAAAAATATATTTGTTCAGTATCACCAACTGTCCATTCTACGTCCCATATTCTTTCTGCTGTAATTTGTATCATGCCCACTAGGGGGTGATGTCGGACATTTTCCTCTGCATGTGTCAGTACATCTGACATTTTGCATTGAAAAAAGTATTTTTAACTGTAAATAATTGTGATCTTTTAACTAACTTGTACAAGGAATTAAAACATTGCCTTTTCTTTACACGTGTTGGTTCTGGTAAAACACCCAGTCAACTTACATACAAGCAGCCATTCATAATACAGAATACCCATAGAATTTGGTGTAAATATTTATTCACTCCAAATTCAACAAAGTAAAACATTGGTTCGGAAAATGTATTCCACTCACTTAAATATTACATTCACGCTTCAAAAACGAGCCCCATTGTTGTTAGTCCCTTCTGTTTCCACATAGATAAGACTTTCAGGCAAACCAGACAAAACAAGAGAAAAAATATATATTTAAAAGGCTTCAGCTTGTTGGATACTCAGAGAGAAAGTAAACAGAAAACAATTTCAAGAATATAGCTCTTATGTTTACATTGGTAAGGACTCTATTCTAGGAGGGGATTTACAGGTTAAGAAGCTGTTTGCCTATCAAACTAATCCTGCTGGCATTACTTAAATCCGTGCTTGCGTGTGTGCACACGTTTGTGCGCGTGCATGGGTTTGTGGTGCACTGTGATGATAATTGTGTAATTACTCCCCTCTGTATGACTTAAAAACAACCTCAACACAAAGAAAACAACAATGAAAATATCAGGGAATATATATCAGCGCAACATCAATAAATAAAAAGGCGAGATGACACAGGGGTTCAAATGGCTCTGGTAAAAGAAAACAGGGAAAAGAAACAAGAGGCAGACATGTTCTCTATCTCTCAGTATGAGTTTTTGCAGAGAGAGGGAGCGAGAGAGAGAGAGATAGTGTACGGGCTTATGTCCACAACAAGGCTTCAGGTAAACAAGCGTCCCTCTACATTTCCGTGTCCTTTAGATCTCCTGGTATGCAGTTGTGGTGACGGTAAAGTCCTCCTCACTGTCCCTGAAAAACAACAACAGATATTAGGGCTGAACGATTAATGTAAGCGATGTTATATCAATTCATGCATGCATTCATCTCAACACATAGGCCGGGCCTAAAGGAAAGAGCAGTTTATATGTTGACTGGTTCCAATATTGTGTCAAACTATAGTGAATAATACAGAACATATGGAACTTTAAACAGAAAAATCGCATACTGGTCGAAATAATCTTAAGAGTATTTCCCCAAATGGTTCAGCCCTACCAGATATGAAACCAAAGGAACCCATGGTGCTAACGTCACAGCTGCACGCACAAACACGTTATACTGTCACTCCTGCTCATCGAGTTTCGATCTAGTTTAGCTTTCTCTTGAATTGGTACAAACCAATTAAACCAGTAAACAGCACCACTGTGCCGACGTTGAACATCCAGTTGGAGAATGCGTCTTCCCTTGTCCATGGCCAACACGACAGGCTATGGACACGACGACAACCGAAGCAAGATATGCTCAAACATAAACCTCACATAATCTATGAGACACACAGGCCAAATCAGGTCTTCAATTTGAGTTTTTTCAGTTCTCATGCTTCATTAAATCCTAGAGACAGAACAGGCTGAGGTGCGTTGTAATACTGTGATTCATGTGCGAGTCACAGACACGCTTCGATGATCCATGCTCATGATGTGCTCAGGGAGATGATGGAATTAGCTTTAAAGCTTCAACTCTGACAAATAAATATTAAAAAGGTAAGAGTAGGCCTTTCCAAGGCTACGGGGCCTTTGTTGTTTATATCCGTATAAATAAACAGTTAACGGAACAAGCATATGATCACATTTGTCTTCTCATTCAAACTACAAAACATAAACCCTAATACTTTCTTTTTTTGCTACTAAGAACAGCATTTCTTTTACATACCGACTGCTGTAATGTATAATTAACATGATACAACTATTCAATGAATGATACAATACATCCAATTGTACACTTCATCCTGCGTAGTGAATATAACAGCAGCTTCTTGTATTTAAGAAGGCAATGAGGGAAGCTAGATAAATGTGTCTCTGCATGTCTAGAAGAGAGGAAGAGGGGAAGTGGTTTTCAAGTATTCTGAAGTGGTTTCCGCTCCACATATAGCCATCATGACGAATACAATCATTAGCCGGTCTTTCAAAGGTCATCTCACTCTGAGGTCGACAACAAGCAGAGTTTCTGTGTACGGCCTTTCGGAAAACACACTTTTTTATTGCTAATATTATATAAAACAAATTCCTCTCTGTGTATAGATCAGGCTGCATGGCAAAATAGGAATAAATGGTCCACCTGTAAAAGGGTGGACCATTTAGCTTAACTAACACATTTTCTGCGGTAATCCCTGCAGTGTTTTATTACACTGCAGGGCACATAATGGAATCATATAGATGTATTGGTGTTGATCAATGGGCGAAAAACACAATGTTGTGAAACACCGTATTCCATTGAGCATTCTAAAAAGGACGTTCATTTTCTAAAAAGGACGTTCATTTTCTAAACTGCATCCACCATAACATTAACAATCTTCTTAATGCGACAAAAATAAACAACAGTCCCTGGTATTCGACACACACAACTAACAAGCTTGTCAAGGGCCCCAGACTGCAGCGGCAGCAGCATGAGCTCCAACCACTGAGCGCTCCTCTGTCCAAGGGCCTGGCCGACCGGCCGTCCCACTGAGTCTGCGCATTCCAGACAGCCTGCCGGGATCTCAGCGTAGGAAAGGATCGAGAGAAGGACGACGCTTGTCTGCACATGCACCCTCCTCCACGCCTCCCTCCACATACCTCGACGCATGCACCCCTCAGCACGTGGACAACCACCAGGATGGATTCACTGGAGCTATCTTCCATTTCCTTGATCCTCTTTCGTCATCTGATTTTTGCCACAGGGAAGGAGTGGTATCCTATTATCCCTGTGGCCGCGACATTTCAACATCTATTCTGAGTCTGTGGCATGTCATACCTTCTAAAAGCTTAAAGGGGGACTATTTTAACCCCAGGTGTGAGTGTGACCTTTGACATCACAATATCCTGACTTTTGCTGGATAGATAAGCCTACCAGTGGCTACAGTCCACTGGGCGGGCTGGGTGGTGGACTGATCTAGCCGGCCATCCATCGAGGTGGTTCTCCCTCTTCTGATGTCACTAAGTCACAGAATGATAAACAGCTGGACTGTTTGGTCGCAGAAACACAGCCCTCCTGAACCCCCCTACACAGACACAACGCAGGGGTCACCCAGCAGCACACTGTACACCGCAGCCTTATCTCCATGACCCTAACCGGGAGCCGACAGCTAGATGGGGAGCAAATTCGTCCCATATACACACTGTAGACCCACCGTCAGCCACAACAGTGTTAGCAGACAACCCCACGAGTCCTCGGTTGCATGGACCTTCAATAAAGAATAAAGTGGGGACTAATTTGCACACACACACACACACACACACACACACACACACACACACACACACACACACACACACACACACACACACACACACACACACACACACACACACACACACACACACACACACACACACAGCGGGGAATCGGCAACCCCTTGGGAAGACCAACCGTCCAACCCTTCAGCCAAAGGACCGAAGCCGTTTGTCTTTGCACACAGCAGAGGGCTTGAACCAGCAACCACATCGGAAGACAAACACTCCCCACTGCTAAGACAAAGGTCTGCATCGGTTTGCCTTGGAGCGATCTTAGAGCGATGTCAAAGAGCGGGAGGGAGGTCAACATCTGCTGCTGCCCTGTCACACACAGATCTAGTATACAAAGGCTCCTTATGAACCAGAGGTTTTGCCCTGGTTCCTCCCTGGTTCTGCCCTGGTTCCTCCCTGGTTCTGCCCGTGTTTCCCTCTCCGTGTGGGCATGCACCTCCCAGAGCGGCGGCGGGCAGTGGCGGCGGCGGCCGGCCGAGTGTCTTTACCTGTCCTCCTCCTCCTTCAGCCTGCGCGCCGCCTGCTTCGACTGTTTGATCTGCAAGTCCAGTCTGTGTAAGAAGTCTTTGGCCGACAGCTCCTCAGGCTGGGGCCGGGGCGGGGGGGGGCCCGAGGCCCCGGTGTCCGCCACCGCCGGCGACGGGGCCGGCGAGGGGCCCCCCTCCCCCGTGCTCTCCGTCCCGCGGGGCGCGTCCCCGCCGCGGGGCAGCGACTCGGGCTCGCCGTCGGGGGACTCCGGGTACAGGCCGTTGAACTGGTAGCGCCTCTCCGACAGGACGGGGATGCTGAGGCTGGCCCGCAGGAAGATGCAGTCGTTGCCGAACAGCTTGTTGGCCCGTTTGATCTGCTCCGTCTGAAACACACGTCGGAGAGGTGTAGAGGCTCGCTTACGGTTCCACGTCAACGCAACGACCACGCCGACGCTTCGACGTTCAGACATGAACCTGCGTCAGGTTTTAGTGAGCAGACCAATCACAGCCCTTGCTACTGTGTCGCCTCGACACAAGGTTACAATTTTTGGGAGGTTCGCGTCAGGCCCTTGTGGTGGAAGCAACAAGGGTCTGCACGAACGCAATGGGTCTGTAAACTCCCCTGAGTTGCGTCGATGTGGAACCATAACTAAGTCTTTAGTCATGGGTGAGGTGATGCTAAAAGTGGTGCAATAAGGCTAAACGTTTCTTGCCTCTTTGTAGGACCCACATGTTCTTTCTTTGACTTGTCAGGACTCGCACATTTGGTGAAGGTGCACCTGAGGTTAAAAGTGTGCTTAAACAGTTGAGCTTCCGCACTCAGAGGCTTACATTGAAGTGCTCCTGTCTGTAGTTACGTTTCAGTTTATGACCTTGCCCAGTTGGCAGAAGGTCTTAGACGAAGAGGGAACTGGTGGTTAATGGTTCTGCAGTGTAAGGTGCTGAATGTGGGAGTTTACCTAAGCTTTTGACATGCATCCATTCTAACATACACACATGGACATGCAAAATAAGAAGTATTTTAATTTAAAAAAAAGTTTGATTAAAGGGGTGTGTGTGTGTGTGTGTGTGTGTGTGTGTGTGTGTGTGTGTGTGTGTGTGTGTGTGTGTGTGTGTGTGTGTGTGTGTGTGTGTGTGTGTGTGTGTGTGTGTGCGCGCGTGTTGTTGGACAAAGCGTTGTGCAAGACAAGACTGATCTCTTTCGTCTAAACTGGAATATCCTGTAGGCTATACGCCAGGTTTTATTCTGGTTAACTGGTTCCACACCTTTCAATAAAGAACAAGCAATGCGAAACGGGTACACAAGAGGACTAGTCTAGTCCCACGGCCTGATGTTTAACTTGATGCTTCCGTTAATGTTAGCTTATGTACACACAAGAGAACTCAATATAGCCTAGTCAATGACCATAGCACTCAGCCATTATCTTAAGCATGTATGTGTAAACATTCACGAGCGAATGCTATTCTTAGTAAACGTGACAAGCGGAGAGAGAACAATATGGGTTGGCTTGGAGTGGCTGGAAGGCACATCATTGTTTCTTTCATGTTTCATGTACCTCACAATTCGATTTTTCGTATTTCATATTGCAATCTTACCGTTACTCCGTATTTGAGGGCAATCCCTTGCAGTGTATCACTGTCGGAAACCCGATGCTCTATGAATTTCTCTCCCAGAGACGCTGCGACGCTGGCCGTGCTCCCGTACGAGCGGATCTTTGTTCGGGCCAGGCTCTGGGACAGTTCGCTATCTGACTCGGAACCCGACCTGGATCTGGGAAAGATAGGCTGCCCGAATCGTGCCCCCCCATCCCGCAAAGACAACACAGGCGAGAACTCCGCCATCTTCTCTTGAATAAATAAAGAGCGTGATTGCGTTGCTCAACGCTGCGGTCGACTGGCCTCAATAGTAAATTGCGGTTACCGAGGCCGTAGGAAGGCTTGTCATCCCAAGTATGATATTGTATGGTAACTTAAGGGAATGGGGCATGTTGGAGACCGCTACATCCCAGATTTCCTTTTTGTCATAGATCCGCTACGTTGACGTAGTGGCGTATAGTGCGCAAGTTGTCCCAGTATCGGGCCATGCCATTGGATACCCGCTAGGTTTAGGCCCCGCCCACTCTCATATCCAGTACCAGAGGCAGAAACAAGCCCTGTGGCACATGACAGTGGTACTGAGCATCCCATCGATGTCGCTTAAAAATAACTAATATAATATAATAACCCTTACCCTTATTGTATACAATATTAAACAAACATTAGAATGTTTGTATAATTATAATGGTTTGCTATTCTTGTGAGTCCAAAAACATCTCTGATTTTTATGATGCCCCCTAGATCCGTTGCTCAGAGCCAAACAGAGGGACGTCAGCGGTGAGGTGGGCTGCCTTCACATGGGAGGGAACATTCAGCATGTCCAGTTCATCCGCCCAAGTTCCCCCCCGTGCCCCCCCCCCCCCCCCCCTGGCCATCCACGTTCCTTCTGACCAATCGTAATGTCTGCCCTCCCCAAGCACTTCCGGTCCCTCTTGTTGTTGTTGATTGTACTAATGATCAGACAGTTAGACATTTTCCCCCTCCCTGACAGATCCGTGCCTCTGCAGCCCACTGTTAGTTGAAAACCAATCTCCCCTGCCCCCACTTCCCTCCCTGCCGGATCCCTTCATCTGACCCCCAGTTTTAGCAAAAGAATAATTTTCCTCTTCATCCTGTTCTATCTCTAACCCCCTTGGTTCTTAAAACAATTGATCGACAGAGCAACTGGGGAGTTTTCATTAGCATCAAATGTTCCCTTGTCTGACAGCCAAACAACAACAAACAGGCCTGGGCTGGGCCCCACCCTACTGTTAGATGATGGCACCTCTCCCCTGTCCTCATGCCACTTCCTGCCAGCCCCCCACCTCTGTCCCTGTTTTAGTTTGATTTAGTTCATCGATGTGTATTCACCTTCATCCTGTTTTCATCCTCCCTGCCAGTTATCTGTCTCCAACCCACAAAATGGTCCTCCACAGTTCCCTGTCTCTGACCCCCACTTGTAGTTGATTTAATTAATCCCCCGCAGACCAACAGGTCGGGGGTCCATCTTGCCCAGGTATCCCCTCAAATTCTTCCTTCCTATTGGTCGGTTACCATCTGTCACTTCATGATTCATATTTTCCATCCTATATTCTTTGTAGTCCCACACAATCATGTTGTTATTGAGCAGAGCAAGACTGCGATAAAGATTGTGTGCGTGTGTGTGTGTGTGTTGCCAAGATAAGTGAAATCTACCCTATCTTCACAATAGCATTACAGACAGTCTGCAAAAGAAGAAACTGCTGTATTGTAAACCTCACTGCTGGGTTCCTTGTCAGGATTGGATATAGGATATGGTCTGCAACACACTAACAGCAGCAGCATAAGCCGGCGGTAGAGAGGAAGTCAATAATTAAACATCTGCAAAAAAAAATAGAGGCAGGAACCATAAATGAAGATGGTTACCGAGATACGCCAACTAAAAGCCCATTGGATGGCCGTGACCTTGCGTCTCCCCATTGTAAGTACACTGTCTGCAATTTTCAATTATTCTGGTCTCATTATAATCCCTGTCCTGGTCACATGGGCACTTTTAACATGATTATGCAGAGCCCTGGGAAATCACGAAAATTCACGACCATATAATCGTCCCTTTTTAAAATGAAGATGAGCCATGTGACGACATCAAGTACGCAATCCCAAGTTGTTGTGAGTACACAGTGGACCTAGCCATAATACACAATACCACAGAGAAATATGAGTACTGTTCATTCTTATGCCGCCAAGGCGACCATACGTCACACAGGCGACAGGTGCATCCCCACCCTCCATCTCCCACACACACGCACGTTAGCATGCACGCAAGCACGCATGTGCACACACACACACACAGACAAACTCACACACACATACACACACACACACACACACACACACACACACACACACACACACACACACACACACACACACACACACACACACACACACACACACACACACACACCACACACACACACACACACACACACACACACACACACACACACACACACACACACACACACACACACACACACAGTTCCTTTATGGAGTCATTTAGTCAAAGACTCATGGGCCCCAATACCAAACATGGTGTCTGCAGGATTGATCATTCTATTACCCCTCCCTTGGAAATCCCTTTAACGACTGAGAGTTTATCACTGTTTGTCGTTTTTTATAGAGTAAAATATAAATTGTATACTTGGAGGCTCCCACGTGTCGGAATCTATTAATTCCATCCCTGCAATTAAGACAGAAAGAGAGAGACAAAATGATATTTCTCTGAATTGTAAGTAGGAATTTATGTATGCTTGCCTAGCCACTAAACTGAAAAGTTTGTTTCACTTGCCTGTGAGCCATCCACCTCTCCTTTGAGAGGCTTGATGTTTTGTTGTGTAAGACCATTTGACAACATTGATATCTTGTACACTACCATTTAAAATTCAGTATGAAACGTATTTTTGTTCCCTTTGCCTCCGTACTAACAAAAGGAACTGAGAGCCCTCCGCATTGTTTTTACAGGAAGCATCTGAGTAAGGGTAGGGGACATCCAACATGTTATTATCACCAGTACTGATTGTGTAACCTATGCAAGGTGACCATATGTAATTTGAACCTTGAACAGACGGCAGATGCTGCTGCTTCAGTACGGCTGAATTGAGAGAGAGAGAGAGAGAGAGAGAGAGAGAGAGAGAGAGAGAGAGCAGAGAAGAGAGAGAGAGAGAGAGGAGAGAGAGAGAGAGAGAGAGAGAGAGAGAGAGAGAGAGAGAGAGAGAGAGAGAGAGAGAGAGAGAGAGAGAGAGAGAGAGAGAGAGAGAGAGAGAGAGAGAGAGAGAGCATGTTCAATGAGTAATCTAATTAGCCATTGAACAAGCATTGGGTTACAAAGGAGAAAAGCAGTGGTTGGTATTAGTAAGTCTTAGATTAAATTAGGCTTTTCTTGGAAATGACAACCAATGTCACTGAAGCTGCACATTGTAATGTGTTTGAATTGGAGAAAAGCAAACATATAGGGGAAATACAGATAGCAAATGTATGCTCAACCTGCTCAAAACCAAACAAGACCACACTGAATCGGTCTATATAATTAATAATACTATATGTTGCAGCTACCGTACCTAAGATAACATGTCACATTTCCCCAATAAAGCAACTGCGCGACTGACCTACAAAGCTTATCCAATGGCCATCATAATTCTGAAACAATTCGGGAAAAGGTATATCTGGCGCCACCTAGTGGCGATTGTGTAATGTCGTTCGAATGTGTTATGACGTGTTATGTTTTATAGATTCTACAGCACAAGATACATGGAACGTACTCTGTGTGTAAGGTGGATGAAGCCTCAATAAAGACAGGGCCTTAAAAGGGAGTTCGGCACCCTAACCACATCCACATCCACATAACACCTGTGACCTGACATATAAATGCATCAATGCACATCTCTTGTTATTGCATGGACTGATTTGTCACATCTTTCCAAGTCGGACTTTACGCTTCCCCCTCTCTGATTAAACTTGTTTTCTGATCTTCTGGATACAGAGGATAACACTTTCAATAGATCTGAACCAAACCAACTACAAATGCTTCCCTGCAGTCTAAATACAACACAAGAGTAGGGTCGGGCTTCAACAGTTGGGACCAACTGAACATTTTGGTTTAGCCAGTTGAAGATCTCAGACCTTTCTCAGTGCTCCTCGTCAATGTAGACCCGACCTGTCCTGGTTTCACCTGGTCTCCTGTTGAAGGCCCCTTACCACGGCCTTCACAGACCGGAGAGGGCTGCTGAAAGCCTGTCCTTTTGTGGATGCATAGAAAGCAGTTGGTGCTCATGAATATCTATTATTGATGCAATTAGCCAATGAAAAAACAGATATTGAGTTACAATGGAGAAATGTATTAACCTGCTTCTATGATTAAGTGGGCCATTAGTCTTTATTCGGAAATTGCATGAATTCAGCAGCATCGTTTGAAGAGATGTTTTCATCAACAGGAAACATTAGAATATGAACAAAACATCTGCTCTCGCCGAAGTGGGTTTATATCTCGTAATGACTAAACCGTATGAGGCCATATTAGGACAGGACATATAAGTACATCTTTTGATAGCAGAATAGTGAAAATGATAAATTCACAACGGTCACGATCCAGCAATTTGGATCCTGCACTGGCCCTCAATATCCACTGGGCGGCAGTGTTTCACCATAAAACACGCTTCTACGCTATACTGACGTTTCTTATTCCGTTCCTCTTTGTCATGGTAATTTGTGTAAACGTAATGTGAATAATTACCCCTGTAATTATACTTCCTCTATATTGATGTGGTGTCAAATTAGGCCATGGCAGTGGGATATTTGCCAAAATTGCATGTAAAAAACTAAATGAGAACATACAGTATGCTTAAACATTGTAACACTATATGTGGTGTTAATGTGATTGTTATAATGTCAGTGGCTACGAATAATTGTTTAATTTCTTTGTAACAATAACCTCTTAAGTATCCATAGTTTTTCATAGTTTGTCATGAATGCATTTGAAATGAAGTAACCAAGACAGTAATTCATATTTTCCATCAACTGATAGGCCTTAGCAAAAAAAGGGCAAAATACAGGGCTTTCTAGTATGCTTCTAGTGTAGGCCTACATCTGCTAGCCATTACTATTTAGACAGAAAATATGTTTGACTCATAAAGATGATTTTGGAATCGTTCCTCTGCGGCTAACCCTCAGTCACCACGAATACACCAACCCCCGGAACAAATGTGATTGAACCTGCAGTGATGTTGTTTATTTTCGTATCCTCCATGTGTGCGGCGCTCAGCATCTCCTCTGATGTAAGCTGCAACCCGTGACCCACCCCCCCGGAATCCCATTGGACGGTATTGAAGCGCTCAGATCCCGAGCCAAGTTAAATCAAACACTCACTCGGAAGTGTAGCTCAGCCTGTGTGTATATTTGAAGGCCTTCTGAGAGGAGGTGCGCTGTTTTCCATTAGGAGGATCTTGCATAACACCACTAGCTGTCTGCCTGTGTCTGGAGGACAGCCGCCATGCTGTTGTGTGCCAAAAGAGCTCCACTCTCTCCACCTGAACACATCTGCATCCGGAAGAGACAAAAGTCTGTATTCTATGGGATGTACGTGTTTGTTTCTGTGTGTGTGTGTGTGCGTGTGTGCGTGCGTGTGTGTGTATGTTAGCTTTCCACCCTCAACTATACCACCTGCACCCACAATACAAAGGGCCACAGATCTTGTTTTGATGAAGGGAGATGGGAGCCCCTGATAGAAAACAATAAGTCTAAAAACGCTAAGTGTTAAGCAATTATTTCCAATTAGCTTCATGACCAATAGGGCCAATCACATCCCAGAGGAGCCCCATGAGGAAGCAGTGTCTGGTGGGGGTCAGGGTTAGCACTGGCCAGCTAGCGTTGGATAATGGAGACTTGATCAGGTCCAAATCAGTTTATCTCTCCAACCACTATCCTCTGGATCAATTCCCCTGAAGAGAATCTTCTTAACGAATCTTAATTCACGCCAATAATGAGTGAGGTGCTTCACTGTCTCTTATGGCCACCTCAATCTGTTGACTGCGCTGAGGTCAGAGATCGCCAGAGGGCTGATAGCGTGTCACGCATCAGGGTTAACATTGCACACTAATGACTCACTGGACGACTCTCGTTCAACTGTGAGAGGGGAGTGCAGCAGACCTGGTCAGGAACAAAGCAGCATTGTGAGCAGTAATGGGCGGGCGGCTGCCAACCGCGCCATGCTGCCATGCAAAGTGACGTTGCTATGGACACAAACAGAAATTGTCCTTTTTTTTTTTACTTGGTTACCTATGGAAAAAGTGCTTTTCTTTCTTTCTTCTCATTTACCCTAAAACGCGTCAGGGCATGCCCACTGAGACACGCACGCACATCTGGAAACCCCTGTCCGCTACTATTCTTCATGCCACCTCTCTTCATGTGAAGGCAGGTTTGTTTTGGAAACAGTCGCCAGTGATCTCATCCTGGTCCGCGTCACCACTTGGATGTGTGGATGGATTAATCTCATATCCTAACAAGCCAGGAGACAGAAGAACAGTTTGATTTATGCCTTGCTCATATGGGTCAACTCCAGGGCGTCACTTAGGCCCTGCAGCCATATTTGATGATGCTGTATGCGTGTATCAAACAAGCTAGTAACTTATGGCAGACTCACGGACCAGAGCCATAAATCTCTCCCTATACTACTACCTAGCTTACCCTCTTTTACGATCAAGCAGTTTCCCCTTTAACCTCTTGTACTCTTATCATCTGACTCATGTTGACGTCAAGTATAAAGCCGCTGAGGGGTCCGTTTTCCGATTTATTGTTTGACTGCATAAGTGGAACGGGCTCGAAGTATCTCTGGATAGATCCTCTTCCACGTTATGCTACTCTAATCTCAGCCCAGAAAAGTTCCGCTTCCATGTGGTGAAATGTCACCCCCCCCTCCCACTGTGCCTTGTATCCACAGATGTTTTATGTCTGCCGTTCCCAGTACTTGAGTGGAAATACTTCATTCCCCCCCCACCACATCACACACACACACACACACACCACGCCTCTATGTCTACTTTTACTGCTAGTTTTACAGCAGTGCTCAGCCCCAGGGAACTCGCATGGAGTCATGCATTACCTCATCACCCTGGCATGTGGAGGGAAATGAAATGCAAAAAAAGAAACATCACAGAAACTGGATTTGAGGTAATGACCACATACCTATCCCAACGTTTTTGTTTCAGTCGACCATCCCCTGCCAGCAGTTCATGAGAACGAGCTAGTTGTTAAAATAGTCTTGTCTATACCGTCACGATAACAGGCTTTAGTCATGCTTACAAGTGTTATTTTTTATTCCTCCAAATTGGGAATACTGTAGTGAGTGAAAATAGTCTGTTACAAAGAATATGTAAAAACATTTATTTTTGAGGAAGTCTTGAGTATTTGACAGTGCCTTGTCCCTATATATTTCACAATGGTACATCTCCACTCAAGTATAGTCTGATATGGGTTTTTGAAAAGGTACAAAAGAAATTTAATAAAACAGCAGGGATTTATTGAAATTTGTTTTAAATCTGAAATGGCATAATACAATAGTAATACATGAGCTCACAGGATATTAACAATGTAGGGGGAGAGGCATTCCATTTAATCCATCAGCAAAGAACAACGATGTGAAAACAAACATAAAACAAAAAAAAGAAAAATCGGTTCATGGAGTTCATGGAGGAAAAAACAAGTAGATAAAAAAACCTAAAACAAAGCACTGAACACAGCCAGGGCCACGTGTGCCTCGAGGAACGCAAAGACAAATTAAGATACATTGGTCAATGGAATTATGTGATCACATCGAGTGGAGGTTTTCATGCCAACGTGTTGCTCCGTATTACAGACGATTACATGATAAAACGAGTTTCAAGTTACCTCTGCGTTAGTATACCTACGGCGACTGCTGTGCTTGTCGCAGGTGAGTTAGTTAATCCAGAGTGACGCGTCACTGCACAAATCCTGCCGAGTGGGTGTATGGGAATGTGTGTGTGTGTGTGTGTGTGTGTGTGTGTGTGTGTGTGTGTGTGTGTGTGTGTGTGTGTGTGCGTGCATAAGGTGTGATCAAGGCTCAAACTCATGTAGGACAATTACCTCACAAATATAAATGTGTTGTGCCACATCACAATTTAAACTCTCCTTTTAAACATTTTTGCTATGTACAAAGATGGTTCAGATCAAACAAACAAATTGGGTGATGGTGGTGTACTAGCTAACAATGATCCGGTATAACCGACAAATCCAGAATACAACTGCTTTCAACCCAAAAGGATTCTTCCCCTACCAGCTGACTGAATCTCACCAAGCAGACACGGGTTCTATCAGAAGTCCAGTATGGTTCCATTAAGTGCTGTATATGTTAGTCTTTGGCATTGTGAAGCAGCAGAGAAGCCAGTAAAACGAGTACAGACGGTGAAGACAGCACTATCAGGTAGATGTTTCTTCTGAATAGAACGTGTTATACCTTCCAGGATTAACCGTTTGATTCCTTTTTAGATTTCAGACCAGGACGGTCATAAGGTTTTGCTAATTACTGCCATACGGCAGAAATTAGGACCAATATTGTACAAACGGCATCAAAACATGTTTTTTGTTCCAGTAGTGGTAAAACAGTTAACATGTTAATTCCGATGCATTTCAAATCATGCTGTTGAACCCAATTTAGCCATGATCATACAGTAGGTTTACATGAAGTCAAGGATTAGCGTCAGCTTAGCAATATAAGGAACACATACAGTCACATATACCAGCTCAAAACCTAATGGTGTATCCATTAGCCATTATTGTCCATTAGCCATTCAGATCCCTTCCAAATACACTGCAACAACTCGCCGTGCTATCAACCTTGTTACCTACAAAGCCAGTACCACTCATCCAATGGGCAATCCTTGGACAGAAGTAGGCCTGTGTTACGTGGATGATGGACAATTTGGTCAATGAATGACCATGAGGACTGGGAGCAGGCTAGCTGCCACAGCCAAGTCAAAACCATTTGCTAAGGGTCACCAGTATGTAGTTCAACATGCTGGCCTGACTTGGCCTGCCTCTGCTTTGCTTGCACGTATGAACCACAGACACGTTGGCGGTAGAAAAGCTCAGCTAACACAAAGTAAGTCTGCAAAACGTGGAAGATCTATGGCGCCCCCAATGGAAGCATTGGGTGGTACAGTTACTATTATAATTTAGATCACGGTTACAAGTTACACGTGCCCTTACTTGGTTATTATGACCATGTAGTTCAACGTGCTCATGGTACAGTATAAAAAGAAACTAAACATAAGGTTGAACCAGAAAAAATAACTCGAACATGAGTCTGTACAGATATAGGCTCACGAAGGGACAAATTAGCAACCAAAATGGAATGACTAAAAACTACAGCGGTAACATAACAATAAAAATGAGAATGAGCTTAAGTTTACAGGAGAGGGCGATTCCAGTTATTTCCCTTCTGCTCAGATGTTGGTTCTGGTCGATGCCTTGCTCCATGGTTTGGCACAAGACTTAAAATTCCACACAGTGAGATGAGACCAGGGAATTGGCTGGAAGTATTCCACATGGTGAGATGAGACGCTAGGATTGGCCGGGAGACCGTCCGCCCCTACTGGTCCCCTTCCACTCGCCTCCTGCGGACTGAACAAGCAAGAGAGGTTGGTTTGAACGAAGAGCATAACGTGGGGTGAAAACCCAACGAGGTGGACGGCAGAGATAGCAGCAGGAGGAGAAAGACCACCAGAGGAGGTATACGAAAACACATGCTTCTCCTTTAAAAAGGAACACGGCCCATTGGGTCGCGATCACATCTCTGCGTGGGTCATTAAACTAAGCATCCACGAGACGGATCAAACGCCCGTCATGAAGGGGCTATGGTTAGTGTGCACGGGAGTTAAGCTTCAAGATCACACAGTGTCAGAACCCTGGTGGTTAAAGTCAAGGCAGTGCGCACACTCCTGTTGAACGCTGTGAACACACTGTCAAAGTGAATCAGAAGGCATCGGTGCAAACACGCCGGACCCCACTCATGCACAACCACCAGACCTGTGCTACGGCAGCTCTGAGAGGACAAGGGGCTGGAGTGGGAAGGAGAAGAAGAGGTGGGGGGCGGGTGTCAGGCGAGGTTTTTTTTCCCACTCCGTCTTGAAACATAGGCATTGAATGTCTAAAATATACATTTACGATGCATAATATATTCAGAAGGGTACTTCACTGTTAACCTCTTAAAATCGACCATCTAACAATTTGAACAACACATCAACGGATCATTAAACACTAGTCAGATTGAAAAACACCTTCAGTACCGTTTGAAACATCGGAACCCATAATGTAACCTGGCTATTGACTGCCGACGTAAGCGGACCAATCAAAGTGATGCACCATGAACCACTGCACACCTTGACCCCTACGTCACGTACCCAGGTCGTTGTTCTTGGTGATGGCCGCGGCAGCTCTGGCACGTGGCCCCTGCTGGCAGAAGTGGTAGCCAAACTTGATAACGTTGTGGTTCTCTTCCAGCATCTTGGCTATCTCCATCTCTACCGTTGTGCCCAGCTGCTGCCTCTGGGAGGACACAAAGGGAAAAACACTTGCTGTGAGGACGAGCACCTTACACGGCTCACTGCGTGGTCCACCAAGGGTCGCTCTGTCTCTGGTGAAGCCTGCTCCTGTTCCCCAGGTACCATGGCAACACTAAAGGGCCCTTACATCATCGCGGATCCTCCTTGCGTCCACCGCAAGGGCCTGACGTGCGCCAGCCAAAAATTGTAACCTTGCGTCTAGGCGACTTAGCAGCAAGGGTTGTGATTGGTCCGCTCCCTAAAACCTGACGCACCAAACACACACACAGAACCAAAACAGTGAAGCTGTTTTGGTTCTGTGTGTGTGTGTTTGGTTCTGCAATTACTAAGCAGTCGAAGCGTCTGCGTGGGCATTGCGTATCATCGACGTGGAACTATAACTGAGCCTTTAAGTCAACACCTCCCCAAGGCCTCCAGCCTTGGGGTGGTCTGGATGGTTTGTGATTTCCATGCATCTTGTGAAAAATGCAGCAGCCCTCACAACAGATCAATAATGCAATGCTGCGGGCATTAAAGTGCCGAGGAGCTACCTGGTTGTCGATCTTGATCTCTGTGAGAGTGTCATTGTCTCTCAGCGCGTCCACCAGTGCCTGCACTCCGACGCCGGTGATGAAGTTAGTCTCCAGGTTCAAGCTGCGCAGCGACTTGTTTTCCCGCAGCATCTCTCCGAAGGCCTGCGACCAGTAGGGAGGGAGGAAAAAGGGGGGGGGGGGGGGAGAAGAGATAGAGAGAGAGAGAGACAGAGAGAGAGACAGAGAGACAGAGAGAGAACCAGTGATGGGAATAACGACGTTACTAACGGCATTACTTTTTTCCCTCCAAGAAATTAGAGGAACGAGTGTGCATGCACATGTATTTCCAGTTCTGTTAAAGAGGGGTGGAGGTGTGGTCCAAATCATTTGACACATTTGAGCATTCAAAAATGTACTTTAAAGTAACGCAATAGTTACTTTTCACAGTAACTAGTTACATACTTAATAATCATAATAATTTGTATCTGAGTAACTAATTTAGTTACTTTTTGGGAGAAGTAACTAACTAATTCCTTTTTTATCCTTGGCCACACCTGGCCTCTGTTGCGGGTGAAGTCGGCTCCCAGTTTGAGGTCGCTTCTTAAGAAGCCAACGCCCTCTCTTACCACAGCTATAGGGTCGTTACTCCGTGTGGCTGCTAGGCTGAACTTCTTGACATGGGTGTTGTGCTCCATGGCTTTGGCAAACTCTTTCAGAGTAGGGATGGGAACGTTCTGGAAGAAGGAAGAAAAATAATGACTGAGTTGGATTGGGATGAGTGACGACTGATGCTAAGGAGAGGGTGTGAGTGTGTACCTTGATGTTGTTGAGGTTGACCTCTGTGAGGGAGGGGTCGTTGCTCTTTATCCTCTGCAGGGTGTCCTCCACGTTGGTGGGGTTGGGGGGCTCGTCAAAGACGGGGACCATCTTCTCCCCTTTAATGACATCTAGACACACACACACACACACACACACACACACACACACACACACACACACACACACACACACACACACACACACACACACACACACACACACACACACACACACACACACACACACACACACACACACACACACACACACACACACACACACACACACAGTTAAGGCACCCTGACAGTTTGAAGACTGTTTCTAGTGTAGTGGATCTTTTTTGGGGGGGTGTTGTGCATACTACTGAAGCCTTCCTTGCAGGTCCCGTCGTACGTCTGACTGCTGGTGACCAACGTATGAACCCCCAGAATTGCTGGAAAAAATAAGAAAAATATATAAATAACTTAATCCGTACGCCGGTTGTCAACAGCAAAGTCATTCTCCTAACGACTGGTTCCCTCGCCCTCTCTCGGCGGTAAGAGAAAGAAGCCTATGTTTTACTGTCCTGACGACACTGTCCAGATAAAAAGATCCTTTCTCTCCCGGAACAGTGCTCTGCTTTGATTACAAAACTAACTTTTATATATGTGTGTTTGCGTGCGTGTGTATGAGACACACGGGGCCAGCTATTGGAACAGGTCCAGGTTAAAGCGTTAGTGTTTACCTGCGAGGTCGCACAGCTCTGTGTCCGTGGCGCTGGACAGAGCTTCTTCTAGCTCCGGGTCAAGGGTCGTGACTTCCTGCTGCAGGGACTCGATGGGCCTCTGCTTGGGGACAAACACCTTTCCTGTGGAGGACAAAACGAGGGCCGTGAGTCACCCCGGTACACTACAGTGACTGCATTTACATTGCGCTTTAATCCAAAGCGCTTTACAAAATTGCCTAACATTCACAGATTCATGCACACACACAGACGGCAGTGTCAGCCATGCAAGGCGATCCAGGGTGAGCCAGCTTGTCGGGAGCACTTAGAGTTAGGTGCCTTGCTCATGGACACCTCGACACTCAAGCTAGGAGGAGCATGGGATTGAACTAGCAACCTTGCGGTTGTCAACCAATCCGCCCTACCTTCTGAGCTACTGCCATCCCCGACGAGGGGTAATCAAAATAAGAACATGAATAGACGAATGTCGGCTGGTTTCACTTAGCTTTTTGGCAGAGTCTTCATTCCCACTGTAGGGAGGTTACCAGGTCAAGGGATCACATGACTGTGTGCGTGAGCACATGTGTGTGTGTGTGTGCTTGTCTGTATGTTGCACAGGAACAGAATGAACCCATAACTGATACTGGAGACATCGTTTTGACGCTGGCCGAGAACAAAAGTATGTCCCTGGTTTGCCATGTTCGGCAGGTCCTAAGAGCCATCGCAACTCGGAGTCACTGTACTGTACTGAAGGAGTCAGCCCTCAACTTCCTGTTCCCGTCTCAAGTTGTATAGTATTTATAGAATTGTGATGCTTTTCTTTAACAGATTATAGGGCTTTGGCTGTGAGACCGCTTGTCCACCCATCCCACATATCAAGTCTACAATACGGACTCCCTAATTATAATGTTGGCCACAGCTCAATGTTAAAGGCGAGTAAGGCAGTAAGATAAGATGCAGTTCTGTCACTACTGTGTGAGACGGGGAAAACCCTGGACTTCCATCAGGAGATGCAGTCGCTAAAGGTCACATTAAGTCAGGGTCAGGACAGGTACTTTAGAGCCCGTGCCCCCGGTCAGTCAGAGCTCAGGGCAGTCACGGAGAAAGGCCCCTGGTAAGGAGCTTAGCCATCTTACAGCTGTCGTCAACACGGTTCAGAATGGAGGGGAACGTATCCATCAACTCATCCCGTAGCCAATGGATAAAAGCTTTTCATCCATTGTGTGTTGGTCTCATAGTGGTTTACATGCAGAGATTTATCATTGTGCCTTCCATTGGATAGTAGCCAAACATTAGCGTTTACATTCACTTCACCAGTCAGAATATATACAGGGAACATCCAACAATGGACCATTTTAACATGCTTATTCCTCATTTCACCCCAGCACATCTATTGCTGGAGCACATGGAAACAAATTAGGGCTACAATGACTCGTATCCGTTTTGAGTTTGCTGGCTTCCGACTTTCCAGCTGGGCCTTAACAACATCTCACCCAGCTGGAGAACTTTTTAACAGTCCCGGAGGACTGGCCCGACCGACCATGCCGAGCTACACGCACAAGCCATGACTCCCCCTCCCCCCAACCACCATGGCATCACCATGGTAACCTCTTGGAACGAAGACAGAGAAAGCAGGAGTGAAGGAAGTCACGGGACAATGGCTGGAGACTAAACGTATCTGGTGGGGCCACCAGCGCTTGGGCTGATAAAAGCAAGTTAAGCAAACTCTCTCTCTCTTTCTCTCTCCCTCTGTCTGTCTCCCCCTCTCTCTCTGTCTGTCTGTCTTCCCCCCCCCCCCCTCTCTCTCTCTCTCCTTCTGTCTCCCCCTATCTCTCCCTCTCCCTCTGTCTGTCTCCCTCTCCCTCTCTCTCAGAGTAATCATGCTAGTCTCCGGGGGGCGGCCCTGGCATTTCCTGAAGCCATTAGACAGTAAATACAGTGATCAGGCCGTATCCGGGGCCGCTCAGGACGGACATTCAGCGCCCCAGCAGCACGGAAGGAAAATCCCCAGAAGACCAAGACCACTGGGTGTAGTCGTCTAGGGGTGCCCACAGAATAGGGCTCGGGGTAAATGATGGAGAACATTAAAGGAGTGGGCTACATTATTCTCGGTGGAGATTGGCTTGTAGAACAACAACAATGTGATCTATCATGGCTGCCCTCAGCAGTGTCAGAAGCAAAAAAAATAAAAGAATGTACCCTTAAACCAGGCGAGAAGAGTCTCTGTTTCTCACCCTGTTCAAAGTCTCAAGGAAAGCCAGACAAAAACGAAAGCCAAGGAGACTGAGAAATCAGTTTTGTGAATCGAATCGAGTACCGTCTCTCAAGTTTATGCAAGGGTGTGTGTGTGTGTGTGTGTGTGTGTGTGTGTGTGTGTGTGTGTGTGTGTGTGTGTGTGTGTGTGTGTGTGTGTGTGTGTGTGTGTGTGTGTGTGTGTGTGTGTGTGTGTGTGTGTGTGTGTGTGTGTGTGTGTTAATTGGGGCAGCAGTCACACCCGACTCCTGTTTGTTAAAGAAACATGACAGTCTTATCGGCCTTGTTTGAACTGCAAGTATACTGCATACTGAAACTTAACTCAGGGTTGTATCGGACACGTTCCTCTGAGCTCAGCAACCACAGCACTACCTTCACCTCTGCCAGTGGAAACCAGACAGAAAGGGCTTGGTGACATGTGACCAAACAGGTATGGGCTGCAGGAGACGACGGCTCGTTGTTGGGGAATCCAAAGTGACTTAACCCGAAACCGCCTGTCAATATAGCGTGTCTCCGGATAATTCAACTACAGCCACTTCATTTCCATGGGCATCTGCCGTCAAGAACACAAACTTGTGTGGAGGTTTGACCACACACAAATACATTTGCACGTATAATGAAGGTGGATAAAGAGATAATTTTAGTGGCTAGTTCCTTTATGTTACGTCTTCAGCGTATATTTGTATACAAGTAAGAAATGACTGTTCAGTCCTAATTGGACTTAAAAAGAAAACAAATCTTTTCTATTTCCCATTTATGGACACTTCAGTGGAAACCTTGATTGTTTACAGTTTGGGCTCAACAACCACCCACCATCATGCAATATCTGCATGGCTGTAATCTATACAAGAGTGTGTGTGTGTGTGTGTTTCTCCTGACACATAATTCATCATCAGCAGGGGGTAAGCAATACAAGAGGAGGAAGAAAGAATCCACCACATTCCTCAGGAGAAGCACATTCATTTAGGGCTACGGCACACACACACACACACACACTGAAGTCAGGCTGAATAGAGTCCAACACATTCGTACAGTCAGAACCGCACTAAACTAATCTGCATAGAAATGCATGACATGTCGCACGCACCCTATTGAAGGACCTTCCTGCTGCAAGCAAATCATTAACAGAACCACAGCGGCTAATTAGGTGCGGTCCTAAATGTTTACAGTCCGTTTGGATTTAGTCTCCAGCGATTCATCCACAAGGACGCATTCACAGAGACCACCAGGGTCCACACAGCCTGCGTCCTTGTGCGTAAAAGGTAGGGAACCGGAAAACAACACAAGTGTTTCCGTCCACCAGGTGTGTCTACATGGGATTTGAGTACGTAAAGTGGACATTTCCATGCGGCGCTCATGATCAACTGCCTTTGAGCTGCTATTCAAACGCGTTGGTCTCTGTGTAAAGGGTAAGCCTTAATCTGCTGGGAGGATGCTGCCAATGGGCCGCTGAGGATCCTTGGTAAACAGATAACAAGATCTGGAGCAGGGGTCAGTCCTGCTCCCAGAGGGGTGAAACACAGGTTCCCACGCCAGCACCACTATGTTGACAAGGAATCATTTGGAACCATGATGCCCCTTGCTTTGCTGTCTCTCCTGAACTCCTGTTCCCTGGATGAACAACCCGGTTCTCCTCGGATTGCAGGTCTTGGCGAGCAACACACAGCAAAGCATTGGAGACAAGTGGGTTGTGAGTAGGTCAAAGGCTGCAATGAAAGCAATTGGATAGCCCTGAGGCATTCTGAAGGTATTCTCTCTCACACACACACCCACAACAGTAAATAGGCACACACACACAATAAGTAGCCGATGATTTAAAAAAAACACATAAGCAAGACGCACACATTCACACACTCTGACGCACACACACACACACACTCTGACGCACACACACACACACTCTGACGCACACACACACACACACACACACACACACACACACACACACACACACACACACACACACACACACACACACACACACACACACACACACACACACACACACACACACACACACACACACACACACACACACACCTTTCCTCTCGCCGGTGAAGGGCACCACGTCGTCCCGGTCCTTGTACTCCATGGCCTCCTTCTCCAGGTAGGTGAGGAGCCCGTCGCGGTCAAAGTTCCCCGTGGCCTTCTTCACGGTCTGGTCCTTTTGCCGCATGCTGGCTGGCAGCAGTGCGTTCTGAAGCACAGTAGTTCATTGCAGACATTACATTTAGGGTGCTTTCATCCAAAGTGACTTACCATAGGTACATTTGTCATAAGAAAGTGCAACAATATATTGCTCTCAGTACAATAAGGATGTTCATAGAACCACGTGCAGGTTCCCCATACACAACAAAGATAAGATAAGATGCTACATAACTAAGTACTATAACTAAATACGACATACAATAAGTGCGTACATTAAGTGCGCCAACATAAAGGCCAAGGGTCTTTTTACATTGAACACCAAATTGATGGCTGGGATCTTAATCTTAAGTTAATCAAATAATTACATAAGACGGGACACTTGATGCGAGACAGAAACATTAGTTCACACAACGGTCAATGTTTTTTTTTACAGCTGTAGTCAGCGAATCAATCAGTTTACCAATCACAATCATGCATCTTGGTCCTAGTCACCAATCCCCATCGTTCCTGTACATGGCTGATGTAACATAAGGTTTCTCAGCCCACAATCCTCTTAGTGCATCCATAGTGCTAACCTGCGATCACAGACCTGTAACAACCCATCTTGTATGTATTGAACATTCATCTAGATAGCAGTCAGTGGGCTACAAGCCCATGTCTACCTGCACTGCGGTACATGAATATAGGTTGCTTTACAGATAACATAACCGTGTACAGGTGTAAAAATTAGCTCTTCTATACTGTAAATAAATAAACATAAAAACTCTGCTGGAACACTTAATGACAGACATTTTAAGACGAGACATGCTTCTTCCTATAACGTTTATACAGTGTGTTTTATGAAGCAAGGAATGAGTTCCATGCCAGGGGATACAATTGAGTGAGACTAAAATTAGGCATTTCATCTCACTTTGGCTGTTGGAATGGACCCTGTTCCATTCACAAACAACACGCTGCCAATATCAGCGCTCACCCTGTGAACAGGACAGACTATGATGGCAATCTTCAACAACACTCTTTTGTCCTTCCTTTCTTTATTCATTCACATGTCTATAATCCCACGTTGTCTGCGATAGGGTGCCTCTCCTCCCCCCCCCCCCCCCCCCCCCCCCGAGGCCTGCAGTCCCTGGGTGAGCGTTGTCATGGACGGCTCTAATGATACGCTGTGTGGCTGTACAGTCTGAGCGTACGTTGTCCCAACACGTTTAATTGCCAGATCATTGTTGTGTATTGTAAAGGTTTGCTTCACCTCGGTGTGCTTGGATCGCCCTGCGATGTTATACAAGTCTTGAGTGTTGAATGCTTGGGAATCATAACAGAGATTCACCATCCAAACACACACCAGCGGTTTACAATAGGTTTCCAAAAAGCAAAAACTTTCTCTCGGTCGCCGCAGTCATCCGCTGCCCGGACAGATCTCCACGCGTCCACACAAACAAGGGCACCTGCGCCCCTTGGTCAGAACGTCCGAGTCCCTCGGGAAAGGCACTCCGGGGACACGAAAAAGAACACAGACTGCGGTCGCAGCGGAGTGGTCACCACGTCGCAGATCTACAGTACGACTATCATGTTGATCCTAATGACGGTATGATTACCATGTCGTCGGTATGACCATGAAGGTGCAGCCCTACAGTATGCCCCAGCCCCTTACCTCTGGATCCATATCTTCCAGGGCCGTCTCCAGCTGCTTCAGCTCCTCAGCCGACAGGTTGTTGAGGATCTCATCCTCGTCGAGGTCCCTGTACTTGCCCAGGTCCTTCTTGTACAACGCCATGGCTGTGTGGACGGCGAGCTACGCGCTCCTGATGCACGGCGGAAGGGGAACAGCTCCTCAAGGCTCAGCGCGGAGTAGAGTGGAGGTGCTAGCCGGAACCTGGAGAGAACCGACAGCAGGGATGAAGAGACGTCAGGAGAGATAGACACCATGTAGATGGGACGTTCTGTTGGGACTTTGAACCAACCAATTAGAGATCAACAACATTTATTTCTATTGCAGCCCACCGAAAAGGAAAAACATTACAAGGTTTGATTCAGCTCCAAATCGCAACACACTGTAAAGTCTCACACACATACGACAAGAGAGCAGCAGCTTTCTCACACTGGACAGTCACTATTGATAAACTAATGGAAGACTCAAAGTTTAAGTGCTAGGATGTAATATAAAGCAAGTGGTCTGGTGTGTTATTTAGTTAGGAGGCTGCAGTGCCTTTGTCTCTCCCACATCGTAGCAGGAACATGATCTCATCACACCTTGCAGATGGCGCACACACACGCACATGCACGCACGCCAGGAGACGTTATCGCACATGAAGACAATAGCGCAGCATCAAGTGCAGTAGCTGGGTCCGTCCAGAGGGAGTTCCCTGCGAGCTCAGTGGTTACCCTGGTATTATCCGAGTCTCTTATGTACCGGTCCTGTTCACGCAGCACGTCTGCACCTCCCCCATCCCTCTCCCCGACTGTCTGTGTCATACAGGGTCGTTTCTTCACCACTGTGTGCCAGTATTGACGGTTATTGCTGCGTGGTGCCATGACGACCATGGCTCAGTCATCAGCGGTGGCTGGTGTCTGGGCACCGGTAGACTCAAATGTCAGCGCTGATGTACTCATCAAAGCATATGATCTTGATGATGAACCCAATAAGCCTCATCCTGCTGGAGGTCTCTGTGCGCACAGCAGCACACTGCAAGAATCCGCTAACACCGGGATGGTTGAGTTCAAAAGTGCTCTGTATTCAAAGAGGACTGGATGGATGCCATTGACACCGCAAAGACATGCCAAAGCACAGACATAAATTTATTTATTTGATTATAGTGTCCATTCATTTTGTGTTGGGGTCTTATGTTCATGGGATGGTAGGGTGTTGGGGTCATGAGGTGTTTATGAGGATGCGTTTATGCGAGGGTCTTCTTGAGTTTGTGGAAGGTCTTGCTGGATTGTTATGATGAAATACTTTTAGGAATCCTCTGACACATCCAAGAGCGTTGCTACCCCGCCATTTGCTTTAAACATAAAACATTTACATCATAAAACATCACCGGCTAGCAAGAGATGACTTCCTTTAAAAAAAAGACTTCAGCAGCAATTTGTCTGGTCTGGTACTGAGAAAGAGCCTTAAAGCCATGCTATACTACTCGTAGGCATACATAAACAACTTAACGCTCTTATGAAACCCTATTTTTTTTTAATACACAGCAAGCCTTTTGTGCTGTCATCATCGACAAATAACTTCTCCATGGGACAGGGATGACTGTTCACTAGTCAGGCTGTAATAATAAGACAATCATGTCGATGGTAATGAAAAAACAAAGAAGAAGAGCTAGACCGTAGCAGGATGCATTAGCCCGGTCTTATTGATCCCTACCATCCAATGAGCTTGTGAGAGTAGAACACTTGAAGATTCCCGTTATAGAAAAGCAGAGTAGCAAAGTCTTTTCAGCTGAACGCGAGCGCGTCCAACACAGTAGCTCAGTGACTCGTCTAAACATCTCTGAAGTTACTCCAGAGGGTTGAACGTTGTCGCACAAATCATGACATACTGCACGTGTTCAACCTGGGACATTTCAGACACTGGTAAGCATTTCTATAAAGTGTTACAGCTTCTTTGTTTATTATTTAAAGTCACAGCAAAAAGGTCAAAAAGGTCCATAAGGGGATTAAAAGTTAATACGCATAAAGTTAAGCACGTAAAAGGATAAAGTCACCAACACAATCCCTTCCTCTCCTAATCCTTTCTGGACAACCAAAGGATTGGCAGAAATATTAAGTAGCTTGACTCTCTCTCTTTCCAGTCTTTAGCTGACCCATAGTAGACCTATATAAAAAAAAACACACTGCACTAGTAGAGTCCCCTCCCCATTGACTAACCACTTCCAGAATACATCGTGGCTTCACAGTCACAATGAGTTATTCATGACTAACCCCCCCCCCCCCCCCTCGTAGCAGTAATTATTGTTGCATTTCCAAATCTTGTTATCATACAGCTGTGCTACTTGGAGGCCATGGGAGAGGCTGTGGTACAGGAAACAGTAGAGCGTGTACAATTACTACAGAATAGGAATCTATTCAGAGTGACCCAGCTTGGTGGCCCATTGGGACATCACTGTTCCATCTCCATCCCTCCTAGTCTCCTCCCCTCGATGTTCCCCTGGCTCCCATCTCTCAGCTGACCCCTCAGCCTCCTCGTGGTAAAGCGGGACATGGCTCTGCATGCTTATCCTATGGCAGATCGGGTGTTTCACCTCCGACTCCCACTGAGGCCTACAGCGAGGGCTAGCGTCATTGTCCGCCAATGAAGGTGGGTGCCGGCCGGGTGTTGGCATATGGCATTGAGCACTAGGATCACATATCCACCACCCTTGCTGATCTATGAATAATACATGCGGTGGCTTGCCTAGCCATAAAGATTTTTTGTTGAAAATTAATAAGGGAAAACAAGTCTACACCAGTGATGATGAATAGGAATACGAAGAGTCCCTTCACTTAAATCTTATTATGATAAACAAGGAAAATGTCCAATTCATAGTTGGACTTTTAATTCACCTTCCATCGCATGTCCAGCGCTCCCCTCTTGTCTCGTCACTACTCTACTCTACTCCCCTCCTCTCTAAACTCCCCTCCTGCCCTCCTCTCCAGAGGTGACTGGGGAAAGACTGCAGGCAAGACGGTGATTGGAAACAGATGGAAGAAGGGAGTGGAAGGCAACACTATTAGTGGGGGATTCAGCGCTATGCAGCGCACAAACAACTAATGCAGAACAAAACCACAAAGTGACCTCTAGCCATATGCAGAAATAACACTATTTTTACTCCATAATGAACATTCCTGATTGTAACATCGTGGATATGCCATCTTCCTTGCATTGACATGTCTAGTTGGGATATTTTGGATCCACCAATAGTAAATGTATGTATAGTTACCCTAACTTTGGTATTCTATGTCGTAGCCTAATCTCCGTGGTTACAAGCGGGAGGAATGGTCAGATGAGGTAAGACGAGGCGCAGTAGTGTTTTCTCAAACAAACAAACAGCTCCTTAATGTTATTTTTGGCATCCTTCTCCAAACCCCTTTCTCAGATTCCCTTCTACAATGAGTAATGCGGTCGCAGTTCTCGGCCGAAACTCAGCGGTTGGTGTGCAGTAGGTCACCCGCACCTCCCTGGACTACTAACGATATAAACTGCTGCAAAGACGTCATTATCACCAACATTGTTGGTTCTTGTTTTATGAGAGCAAAACACAGCAACATACGTCAGGGGAACCTGTTGTGGACACTGTACACCAGCATGGCATAGTTGACACTCAAACAATGATCTCTGCACAGATGTCCAGTCAGCAAATACATAGATAATATCATACAGTTCAAGAGTAGTATAGGATGCCTGGCTGCTGGCCATGGGGGAAAAAAAAGAAAATCACCCGTCCCTCAACAGTCGTGGCCACATTCTATTCTTTGCGCCACGGACCACACCCTTCAGTCACTATTGCGCACTGCTGTGTAAACTATCCTTATCGTAAACGTAACGTTACCGATTTCCACACACTATGCAATTCACAAGAACCTTGTTGAGTCACTGGAAGTAGTACACATGAACAATGCCCAAATGACGACGAGTTAAGAAGAGAATAGTACAGAACCCCTGTCCCTGTAAGAATGTCCATCTCATTGTAGCTGAAGTCGTAAGTTAAGTCAATATCGTTCAACCAAACCCAAAACGAACCAACAAGACTAATTAAGGACATGATCTGAAACATTACTATTCCGTTTTATCGTGTTAATACGCTTCAAAAAGTAAGCAACGTTAATAATCGAAACATGGATAAACATCAACACATCTGTACACATGGACGTTGCATATACATGTTCGGGTGGGGACGCAATCACACGCACCCAAACGCAAGGGGTCGGAGAAAAACACATTAGTCTTCCTAGTCTGATTTTTGACTTGTGACATGGATCTAGTATAACAAGATGGGGATTGGGGAAACTACTGACATTAATTTAATTTTAGCCCATAGACCAGCTCCGATGTCTGCAGCATTGAGGCAACCTTAACTATACCTTCATCACACACTGAGAAATATCTTAGCTTGGTTTGGCTAGAGGTGTTATTTTACGTCGGTTCGAGGGGATTCACATGCTATTAGTAGTCCCATCGATTGATTCGAGATACACTGATGTATCCCAGGGACTCAATTCGAGGTTATCGTTAGCAGTTTAGCTCCGCCAACTAGCTAGAAAGCGCAAGTGTCTGCAAGTGACAGCTTGCTAGTTTATTGACAAAGTACCGTGACGTAAATTACAATAATTGCGGAAATAAAAAAATAACCAAAAACCAAGATAACTTATTTGCTTACCTATAGATAATGGAAGCCGACAAATAGTGCCAAATAATCCCAATCTCACCAATGAACGTTTACTTTCTCACTCGTACCAAGGGCGGTAACACAGGAAGACAGAACCACCGTTTTTCGCTGAATGACAGAGAAGTTAACCAATCGTTAGATATTAAAAGTTGTCCCTCCTCTTTTTGTTGAATGACCAATAGACTGAAAGTCTCTGGTCTCTGGGAGGGGCTTGTGGCTCGACCTATTCGTTCTGGGCAGAGCCTGATCTGGGCAGTAGGTCCACGCAAGTAATCGCTGATAACTCTCCAGGAATGGACTACTATACTTTGATTTCTTTGTTAATAATAATAATAATAATAATAATAATAATTTGCCTGAATCAAACAGAACAGTTTGGCGCATCTATTTGTGATGGTCGTTATTTATAATAAGTTAGGACAATACAACATATTTCGATTTATTTTCTCACTTCTCATGAACTTTCATTTTATAATTTGCTTTCGATAATCATTCAACGATAAGATATGTATGAGGCTTATTGATTTCCATAAATGAATTGGTGGGCTAACCAAGTTGCAATTTTTAAATGTAGTATTTTATTAAGGCCTATGCTAGTAGTTTTGATTTTATGCCTCGATATATGGCTAGATTTAAGTAATTAGGTGTATTATTTAAACGATGGAAATCGCAAGTGTTCATAGGTCTATAAATTGTATCAAAATGTTTTGTATTTATAACATTTCGGACTTGATTGTATTCAGCTCAGAAAAATAAATAGACATTTATATGCATATATGTATGTATAGCCCTGCCTGTGTGCATATTGAGTGTTTGTGAGGCTCTTCAGGTCCAATATTTTCCTTTTTGTTTGCTGGTTATTTTAAAAATAGCAAAGATTATTAAATTTGGCAAAAATAATAGTTTGAATAGTGTCGCCCCCCTGTGGCTAAAAACATTATTACACAGATGCTTGAACTAGGAAACAAAACTTGTAAATAAGTCTTTCTACTTCCGGTTGACAGCGATTTCTTTCATTTGGGAGAAATGGCCGACATGGACGAATTATTCGGGAGTGATGGAGATAGTGACAATGAACAACGAGGTAATACATTTTTAGAATATTAACTTGTGATTTTGGAGTTGTTCATGCATTTGACTGATTGTGTATACGAAATGGCCAACATTTCCCCTGCGCCGACAACATTTTGTCCGTGTGCCGTAGAGTTTCCTATGTTGTGGCAACGATATGCGAATGGTCTCTAATCGTTTACTGTTGTATCTTTCAGAGTCTGGGTCGGGCTCCGGTTCGGACTCTGACAACGAAAGACCTCGGTCCGCCAGCAATGCCTCTGGCAGCGGCAGCGATAGTGACAGGGGACGGCCAGACGAAGAAGATGGGGGGAAAGCTAATATGAACCAGGTTGGTAACGTGCACTTGTTTTGGTTTTTACAGCCCCATCCGTGGATATAACATCGCCTTTGCCTTAACACATCTTCTGCCATGCTAGGAGCTCTTTGGAGATGACAGTGAAGACGAGCGACCCAGCGTACACAGTGGCAGTGGCAACCCGTCGGAGCACTCGGGGAACCGTTCCGACGCCTCGATGCACTCCGACGTGGAGGACAACGAGCATTCTGATGCTGAAAGGCACAGCGGCTCGGACGTTGGCCGCCGGGACGAAGAGGATGATGACGAAGATGCAGGGCATCGATCAGATGCTGGGAGTCCTGCTGGGAGTCCTGCTGGGAGTCCTGCTGGGAGTGCCGCTGGAAGTGCCGCTGGAAGTGCCGCTGGGAGTGCCGCTGGGAGTGCGCTGGGAGTCCGGCTGGAAGTCCGGCTGGAAGTGCCCCTGGCAGTCTCGCCGGGAGTCCTGCTGGGAGCCCCCCTGGAAGTCCTGCTGGTAGCGCAGCGTCCGGGGCAGGGAGTGCTCGTTCAGGGTCTCCCCGCTCAGTGACCCCCCACTCAGGGAGTCCACGGTCAGGAAGGGGGAGTGCCCACTCTGATAGGAGGTAGGTCCAAGTGCTGCCATAGTTTCTAGACATGTGGATTCTGTGAGGGGAAAGACAATCCACAGTATGGTCATTTTATTAGTAACGCACAATAACCAAACAACCAGTGGTTGACTGCCATTTCGTCTCAAATTGGACGCATTGTCCATCATTTATAGCTCAAAGTTTAACGTTATTCTCAAATCTCTTTGTCATTCTAGCATTCACAGTGATCCAGGAACGCCCCAATCAGGGCCTGGCACCCCTCATTCTGTGGAAGGTTCTGGCAGAGAGAACCATTCGGATGACGAGAAGTGGGAAGGCGGGGCAAAAAGTGACCAATCAGAGGATGAGGAGGAGAAACGTCCACGTTCTGATGAAGAGCGGGAGAACTCTGACGATGAGGCACCCAGGCACAGGAAGTCAGGTATATTCTGATAGGTTGACGAAGTCCATGTAATGTTGTTGATCCTGAATTAGCTACTACATTATACTTATTTCAGCATGTTTTTTTTTACATAATTACTTTTGATTTGTTCCCCCAGAATCGGCAAAGGGCAGTGATAGCGAAGATGACTTCCTCAGACAGAAAGCCAAGAAAAAACAGGCCTCCGATTCAGATTCAGACAGCGATGTTGGAGCAAGAAAAAGTAAAAGTAAAAGTCAGTGTGTATTATCTATCTATCTATCTTATCTATTTTATCTATCTTATCAATCTTAATCTACTTATATTTTTTTACAACGTAAATATTCGGTCAACATTCTCTCGTTCACCCTCCTTCTCCAGCTAAGAAGCCTGCAGCAGACGACCTGTTTGGGGAGGCGGATGACATCTCCTCAGACAGCGACGCAGAGAAGCCCCCGACTCCAGGCCAGCCCATGGTACTGGGGGTTTCATTTTCATGTAAATGCGATTAGGCGGCTCCGCGGCCTACTCTAATGAACCAAGTAAGCCGTGACGAAGGTGTATTATACCCCCCTCGGTTTTACACGGGCAAGAGAGTGAACTTGCAGGGTGTGCCAATCCGCGGCCGTACCGGATGGGCAGTGTAAAAACGCCTGAATGGATGATTCCGGTTGATCCCGTTGGCCGTCGGGCCAGTTTTCAGTTTTTCATCCGTCTTTGTTCTCTTCTGTGTGTCCCAGGACAACGAGGAGGGGATGGAGGGTGACCGCCACGAGGAAGAGACCGTCCCGGAGACCCGCATCGAGGTGGAGATCCCCAAAGTCAGCACAGACCTGGGCTCAGACCTCTACTTCGTCAAGCTGCCCAACTTCCTGTCTGTGGAGCCCAGGTCAGAATCGAAGAATTTTTGGCAAGAAAGTAGAAGGTCATTAAACCCTCTTTGCTTGCTTTGTCGTTAGACAATGTCACTGCAGCGGCCCTGTCGCCTTTTCTCTTGCAGACCCTTTGATCCACAGTACTATGAAGACGAGTTTGAGGATGAGGAAATGTTGGATGAAGAGGGTCGAACCAGGCTCAAGCTTAAGGTATGCGGTTGGCTTGAGGAAAGGACTTCCATTTAAAGTAGCCATGTGTCAGATAAGGCCCCTCCCAGTTAGTAGGCAGGAGCCTTTCGCAATTGAAAATAACATGATACCAGTTATACCGCTGTCCAATCTAACTGGCCACGTAACTGTGTGACGATAACTAGCATGGCTCGGCCACCTGGGCTCCGTGAGTTGGAGGGGTTCGGGGAGGGTGGGATTGTATGATTATTGTACACAACTACACGGGTACAGCCGGCCAAGCATTTTTGAAAGTAGAATACATCAGTTGGATGTGATTATCTTTTTTTTTTATAAATTTTTTTCGAACACTTTTGCATTAACCATTTTTGTCGCTCTGTCCCTCCGCCGCAGGTGGAGAACACCATTCGGTGGAGGGTGAAGCGGGACGAGGAGGGGAACGAGATTAAAGAGAGCAACGCTCGCATTGTCAAATGGTCCGATGGCAGGTGAGTGACTTTGTGCGTGCGTGCGTGCGTACGTGCGTGCTGCTCATCGAGGCGGGTGAATGGAGCACGGCCCGTCGTGCTGACGGCAGGGTTTGTGTTCCCCTTTCGCAGCATGTCCCTGCATCTTGGCAACGAGGTGTTTGACGTCTACAAAGCGCCCCTCCAGGGAGACCACAACCACCTGTTCATCCGGCAGGGCACCGGGCTGCAGGGGCAAGCGGTGTTCAAGACCAAGCTCACGTTCAGGTGCCTCCTTCCCCCGCTCCGCCTGGAGCCACGCGGTTACCGTGGTTTCACGAACACATTTGCTCTTTGGAAACGCAAACAAAGAAAGACATTTCGGCCCATTTACTTTATTTAACTTTGTTTATGTATACCGTTTTATTTGGCCTACCTTTGCACTAGTCAGAACTATTTTGCGCTATTTGTAATTTATTTATTGTAAATATTACTTATTTATTTAGTTTGACATAATTTGATCCTTTTATACTTAACACATTGGGTTAGAGAAAAACGCAATCTCAATTCCTATATTTGTCTTGCGCATTTTGTTGGAATTGACACTAAAGCTTTGACTTTGAGTTTAATGCGTGTCTTTACTCCTGTCTCTCTCTCTCTCTCTTCTCTCTCTCCTACCAGGCCCCACTCCACAGACAGCGCCACCCACAGGAAGATGACCCTCTCTCTGGCCGACCGCTGCTCCAAGACCCAGAAGATCCGGATCCTGCCCATGGCGGGCCGCGACCCCGAGTCCCAGCGCACTGAGATGATCAAGGTAGGGGTCATAGGTCAACGCAAACCCCCCACTCGCAATGCCTGGAGCTTCTTATTAAAGTTGTCCACTTGGAAGCACCAAATACATTTTCGAAAGCTGAAGTATACAGTACATAGTATATAGTATACCTACTGATACACATGTATACATGTGCATTAACGCCTGTTGTCTCGGTTGGGTGGGGCGCAGAAAGAGGAGGAGCGTCTGCGCGCCTCCATCCGCCGGGAGTCCCAGCAGCGCCGCATGCGGGAGAAGCAGCACCAGCGCGGGCTGAGCAGCAGCTACCTGGAGCCCGACCGCTACGACGACGACGACGACGGCGAGGAGGCCGTGAGCCTGGCCGCCATCAAGAGCAAGTACAAGGGCGGCGGAGCCCTGCGAGGTGGGTGACGGAGGAGGACGTAGCGCTGCGTAGTGTGAGTGACGTAGGAGGACGTAGCGCTGCGTAGGTGTGACGTAGGAGGACGTAGCGCTGCGTAGTGAGTGACGTAGGAGGAGGTAGCGCTGCGTAGTGTGAGTGGCGTGTAGGAGGACGTAGCGCTGCAGGAGACCAGGAAGACCGCAGAAGACGCGGGAGGAAGCTTAGATTCCAACGACGGCCCAGAACCGCTCTGTGAAGAGGGCGTTTACATTTTTTGAAGATTATGACGAGTCAGACAGGCCCCTCCCCCGGGAGAGAAACTGGCCTGGAGAAACTTAACTAGGATGAGGATGATGACTACCGGGTGATGGACGAAGGGTCCAAGCGTTCTCCCTGCTTTCTCCCTGCTTTCTCCCTGCACTCTCACTCACTCACTCACTCACTCACTCACTCACTCACTCACTCACTCACTCACTCTACTCACTCATCACTCACTCACTCACTCACTCACTCACTCACTCACTCACTCACTCACTCACTCACTCACTCACTCACTCACTCACTCACTCACTCACTCACTCATTTTCTATCGTCTCCCCTTCCAGAGGAGCGAGCGAGGATCTACTCTTCCAGTGAGGAAGGCTCGGACGACGACAAGGCCCAGAGGCTGATGAAGGCCAAGAAACTGGACAGTGACGAGGTGTGTGTCCCCTCCCCACCGTCCCCCCCCCTCCATGTATTCAAGATGTTCTTTTTTTGTAGGATGCACACATCAAGGCCCTTGGCTTGCATTTTATTTATTTTTTTCATTAAATATACTCATTAGACTTTTTTCTTTTAACTGTATTAGACAAACTTGGATTTAGCAAATATGGTAAAAAAATGTGCTTCTCTCAGGAGGGCGAGGCTTCGACGAAGAGGAAGGCAGAGGATGAGGATGATGAGGAGGACGAGGAGGCCCCCACAAAGAAGGCCAAGAAGTATGTGATCAGCGACGAAGAGGATGACGAAGATGACGACGAATAAGCAGCCTTCTTTTTTAAGCATTCCACTGACTGTACTATCAGTGATTCATCTGTGAGGCGTCAGACTGCCACATTTTGTATTATACGTTTATTTTCTAATTGTCTGTGTGTGCACATGCATTCATGTGCGAATGTGTCTACTGTACATTGTTCTTTACCTTGGCGATGTGGTTAATAAAGAATAGATGAACCAATCTCCGGTTTCACCTTCTTTTTATGTTTTCGATGTGGGGATATCAGAGGACAACACATCATCCAGCAGGGGGCAGACGTGTGCCACTCTGCCATATCACATGCTGGCCTGTCTTTCTTCTAAATATCCCAGCAAGAAAGAAAATTTGAAGAATATGCATTTGGCAGCTATTGACCATCCTGGTAAAGAGACATGCACCAGTTTGGAAATGTACTCTTGATATTATTGATATTGTTATTTGGGGAGACTTCAATAACTCCTGTAAATAATGACCTGACCACCTAACTGAGGTACAAAGAAAGCTGTTTTATGATCTATATATTTTTATTTAGGTCTAAAATACTATGAAATAAGAATACGACGAGTTATACAATTTATTAATGTATACATATATAAATAGGTTTGCATGCAATTATGTTCAAGATGGTGGGTGTATTCTTGACGACCTTTGCAAACGTTAATCTTGGTGAGTATAAACACATATAAACCTCTCCCTCTCCTCGCGCGCATCACAAACGAGTTCTACGTCGGTACTGGCCTTGACGGCCTACCATGTTCCTCTTTGGGTCATGTTATGTTTAGCTTTGGCTGGAGGCAGAGGCTTGTGTGAAGCAGGAGAACCATCCTTCTACCAAAGCACCAATGGCTTTTGGCTCCAACATGCATCAGCCCAAGAACCCATTGAAGCCCTGCTTGCTCCAGGGGGTCTCTGCTGTGAGACCCTGCACTCTAATGGGCAGCACTGTACAGACACACAACGGCTCGTCTTCTCCTGGAACAACTGGGTCCTCCCCAGTAGGAACACAGGGACAATGATTATTTTTCTTACTAAGCTGAGCTGTAATTCATATTTCTTCTTCTTTCCGAGTTCTGTGTATATATTATATAGGCCCTATGTATGAATTTAGTTACCATAATCAAATACAGAGGCCAGGTGTAAATGGCTCCATTGGACCAACCACTAAACCCCTTGAGAGAGAGAGAGAGAGAGAGAGAGAGAGAGAGAGAGAGAGAGAGAAGAGAGAGAGAGAGAAGAGAAGAGAGAAGAGAGAGAGAAGAGAGAAGAGAGAGAGAGAGAGAGAGAGAGAGAGAGAGAGAGAGAGAGAGAGAGAGAGAGAGAGAGAGAGAGAGAGAGAGAGAGAGAGAGAGAGAGAGAGAGAGAGAGAGAGAGAGAGAGAGAGAGAGAGAGAGAGAGAGAGAGAGAGAGAGAGAGAGAGCATCCAACAGAGCAGGAGGGCTGTTGATGGCTGCATCATTATTTATCAGGGGAATAACGGATCCCTTGAACCTCGACGGTCCCATCGTCATGCTGAACTGAACTGCGTAGAAAACACAACTTGGTATTCCATACCTATAGTCATTTAGTACGTCATTAAGCTTAGACACTACCCTTGCACAAAACAAATTACAAAGGACACAATCTTGTTGTTTTCTAGTTATACGATTTTATTGGCATGTTCCATGGTAGTATTTTACAATGATGGTCACAGTCTGGAAAGATATATACGTACATTATATGAGTGAAACAAAAAGAGTGGCACTCTTGTGGCGCAGGGGGCAGTAGACATAGGCCTGTCGTCTGTGTGTGGCCTACATGCAAAGCATGCGATTGCCCTGATATTATCATCTGCCTGAATCAATTGTTTATGACAGCAGTTGAACATGCATAACACACTTATAGAGCAAGGTCATAACGTTGAATTATGGATGTATAACCCCAGTGCGGTTGCCTGAACGTATCTGAGCCCTGTCTGTCATTCAGACGACTTGTAATCAGTTTTCTGTTATCTTGTTGTACACCTCGGACCCCACATCCGTCTGCTTTTCACACCAAGCGGCAGGTTGATGATGAACAACCCAGTCTGACGGCTGCAGCACTGCGCAGTCAAAAACAGGTTGGCCTCACGCCCCACACACCTCTTATGTTTGGTGGTGCACAAACTACGTTTAAGAATGTCCTTATATATACTGTAGGTTGTCACTCTTAAGACCAGACAACTGTATGAGATCAATGCACCAGAGATGAAGGGTGAACACTGGGCAAACCGTCTTCAATTTGATGAAATGGTTTTAGTTTCAATTAAAGTGTCAATAGAGACCGTCTTTGGGTTTTGCTCTGTGTCTCTGTGCCATACATCACATCACACATAGTTCTTTGTGTCAATTAGACATTCATCTTCGCAGTTACGAGGTTTAGCCTAGGGTTGGTATAACAAGCAGGCCGGAGGAGTACAGGTGGTCACTGTGGTTCCTAGCGTCACAAACGTAGCATAGCAGTGTGTTTTACATGGACAACATCAGAATACTGACACACGAGGGGGAGGGGGGATAATAACAAGGTGTACATACACTTTATATTATACATACTTAAAAAAAAAACGACAGCAGGACATACAGAGAGAGTGAGACACAGAAAGTTAGACGGGGGGAGCTAAATCTGTGAAGCCATCAAAGACGCCCCTATATACAGCAGGTTGGGGTTTGGGGGGGGGAGGGGGACACATGGACGATTGGTATCAAGACTATCATATGAAAAGCGTAAGAGAGACGTCACATCACAACATTGACGACGAATAGGGTGGTCGGAGAGGCATTTTTTGGGGGGGGGGGGGGGGGGGGGGGCAGATATGTGCATGTGTGTGAATCTCTACCGAGTAAGTATCACGATAAAAGCATGTTGTGCGCTGACCCACATCAGGTTGGGGGGAGGGTAGCGCAGGTGTTGGGGGCGGGGCTTGTTGTGGGGGTGGGGTTGGGTGGGTGGAAGGGGGAGGGGACGAAAGCACAGTTTTATCCTCCGTCTAGCCACTTCCCAACATCTTTGTAGCCCGCTGGTTGGCCTCATCAATCCTGGTCTTGTTGGAATCAGCCTGGAGACATGGGAGAAAGAGCCGGTGTATAAATAGGGGCTTTGCTGTCTCTGTCCAAGCGGCGCTTATTCAAACGCTGCATACAAGTTACACTTTTGACAACTAGTACTCGAAAAGGAGAAAACACTCCTCCCTTTTGGGCTTCTTTGAGCTTGATCTCAGACCAGGATTCCACCTCATTTAAACATTGGAAGAAAGAATGACTGCAAAATACATTTTGTTTTGATATTTTCAATCACTGAACTTTTGTCTTGTGATCGACCTGCCTCCCGTCCTTCTAATACGGCCGACTGGTGCTGACCGAAGCCTCCCTGCTGCCGATGGATATAGCTATATCTCTAATATATGACTATCTCTCATTTCTTGGGTCTTTCTACACCAATCCATGATCGACCATCTCTAACTATGCTGGTCTCTCTTCCCCAATGCCGTACCTTGTCCATGATCCACTGTCTCTAACTGTGCTGGTCTCTCTTCCCCAACGCCTTACCTTGTCCATGATCCACTGTCTCTAACTATGCTGGTCTCTCTTCCCCAACACCGTACCTTGTCCATGATCCTGTCGATCTGCCGGTTCTGGGTGTCGATCTCCTGGCCCATGTCCAGGGCCATGTGACGCAGGTTCCCAATGATGCCGCCCACCTGCTCCAGGTTCTCGTCCATCTCATTCTCCCGGGCATCGTCCGTTACCCTGGAAACACATCCAGCGAGAGAGGACTGAGAGGGAGGGAGTGTGATTCTGTGCCAGTGTTTAGGTTCTGGCGTGTTGGATTTTGGATGAATCCTTTTCTTTGTTCACTGATGTAAAGCTCTGTGCGTTGTATGTGCCTCACACTCACGTAACCCAAAGTACATTTGATGTGCGTAATGCGGCAATAAGTGCATGTCTCACTCTCTGGCTCTTTGTTTCCGTTTGCCTCTCTCACTCACACACACGTGCAGACCCACACAAATACACACACACACACACACACACACACACACACACACACACACACACACACACACACACACACACACACACACACACACACACACACACACACACACACACACACACACAGGCAGATAATCACACAAACACACAGGCATATAATCACATCAAAAAACATGCACACACACATACACACACGCAGATAATCACACACACTCACCTGCGGATGAAGCCCCCACTGATGGCCATCTGTTCACGCTCGTCCACCACGCGGGCTCCTGGCTGGGCGTTCACCACTCCATCCTGGTTGGCTCCCCACGCCTGGCCCCCACCCTTAATCCTACCACGCACACATATATCAGTCAGGCCCGGGGCAACGCATGTGTGTGTGTGTGTGTCAATGTGCTACTTAACGTGTGTGCGTGTGTAAATGTGCTACTCTTAAGTGTGTGTGTGTGTGGGTGTGTCCGTGTGTTTGTGTTTAAAGCTAATGAGAACCACTTGTGTGTCTATATCGCTGATTGTAAGTGGGATTTATAATGCTTCTATAGACTTTGAACACTTGCATTATACAATGCAAGGCATCGTAATGACAAGCCGATTCTCTCCCTCTAAAGCAACAATGACAATGAGCTGTTAGAGTGGACGTCATGCAAGTTAGTTCTACGGGTGTGCCGTCTATCCAGTAAATAGATCAACCGTGTTCTCAGAAGCACAGTACAAGCATGTGATAGATAGGAATGGTTGGCCAGTTACCTTCATGCACAAGCACATATAAACAAAGAAATACACAACAACACAAAACCACATTCATTGCATAGATCATCACATGACACTAGAGGACACAAGGTCACAACATAGACACAACACGACACGACATGAATTAATGAATTCACACTCAAATGCAAACACACGTACACGTACACGCACACGCACACGCACACACGCACACACACACACACACACCCATCCCTAATCCCAAGCCTTAATAGCCCATCAATTCCCACAGGGGAACATATAGTTACACATACAGGGACATGGGGGTGGGGTGTGTTGGGTGTGTAAGGGTCGGGGACATGTTATACAACATGGGGGATAGGACCAGAGCACATCATATCATAACTCCCCCAGTCTGCTGAAAGCAATGTCCCCCCGAGATCCACTGTGGATCAACTCTTTCTCATCCAAAGAGCCCAGTAGCCTAGTAACAGTAGCTGTGGTCGTAGTATTAGCTGTGCTTAGCCCCTCATTGCATCTGGAAGGATTGGTTTGGATGACGACACATTCGGTATACACAGTCAAGCAGCAGTTTGAAAAACATTCAATTAAAGCCCTCAGGAGATAGGAGCGTTGGGGTTTCCCAAACAACATTTTAGACGTTAAAACCTTCACGGTGTAAGCCAATCCGAATCAGGCATTGTGTGGTGAACCCCAACTCTCTTGTGCCCGGAGTAGATTAAAACCGGACCACTGTAACGATCCTTCTCCCAGTTGACTGTATATATATAATATCTAGATTAACAAAAGAAAAAATGGAATAAGCGAAGATGGAGGATGATTAAAGAGAGCTGGGCTGTGGTTACATCAGAGCTATCGAATTTACAGGTGGCTCGGCAAAACATGCCTCTCAAGCAAGCCTCGAAACACAGCCGGTCAGCTCTGACCCAGGCCTCTGTTGAAATAGCCTTTGGTCATGTTGAGACCCTGTATATCTTATAGCTCTGATAAGGACATGTAGAGTAAAGCTGTGCACAGACATGGCCCTCATAGGCCATAGTGTGGCAGACAGTTGGTCATACAAGAGCTGAGCAAAATGGTCGACTGATCCGGAATTTGGAAGCGGTTGTGTTTGCTCCGATGATTCCAGGAATATATAATGATATATTCACACGTTTGCCTCCATCTTGTATGGTTGGTTTTGGGCTGGGGGCTGGAGGGGCTACCTTGGGAAGGCAAGCAGACGTAAGGACTTGAAAACCTTTTTTATAAAGTAGCATGTTTAGGTGTGATTTAGTGTTCTTTTGGATGTTCATGTTAGCCAAATACAGATTCATGACTTTGGTTTGGCTGTAAAATATGTCGTAATGCTGACTTTGCTAATGGTAACTAGAGAAACTAATAATGGTTATATTTTGTCACAGTCTCATTGAAGGCATTTGTTTGTACGCTACATACATTTGTTATTTCTAAACCGGTGTTTACATTGTACAAAATCGTATATACCTAGACGTACATAGTTTTGTGTAAAACCAGGGCTACTGAATTACTGCCATTCAAGGTAAGAACATACGAATGGTCCGGGTGTTATCCCACACACAGTGAATGCTTAGCGAGACTACTCTGCAATATGATGGAGTGTGGTGGATGTGGAAGTGGTCCCGTTGGAGACATAAATCTCGTTAGCCTTAATTGGTGGCGGGAATTGATAATCCGATAACATAATAATCCCCACAAGGTAATGAGACCATATTGGGCAGCTGTAGCCCTGGGGTCGGGGTTCTGCCTAGAGGAGGGGGTACATGGGGGTGTGCTGGGTTGAGGGGTGGGATTTCGTAGAGGTCATGAAGGGCGGGGGGTGGGGGGTTGGCAGGGGATATTGGAAAGAGAAACACAGTGGCTTGGATGTTCATCTCTGGCTAACAGACAATCTCTTATCCGCTGATGAATGAAGGGCTTTTTTCCAGGCGTGCCGTGGGGCGCGTGATCAGAGTGGCGTTGTCATTGTGATGTGCCCTGTCATGCGTGTGTGACAGTCAAGACAGCGGAGTGGTCCTTCGTGGCTTTGGTGCGCACGTGCATCTACATCCACGTGTGTGCGGATATGTGCCCTGTGGAGGGGCACACATATCCATTTGTCCATCCAACTTTCATCTCTCTCGGTCTCTCTCTCTCTCTCTCTCCCTCTCTAGCTCTCTTATCCACCATAATGCTCAAACACACGCGCGCGCGCACACACACACACACACACACACACACACACACACACACACACACACACACACACACACACACACACACACACACACACACACCAGGCACACAGACACACAC
>OLKM01000174.1:304290-311790 GCA_900291075.1 Melanogrammus aeglefinus
GGTGGGGGGGGGGGGGGAGGCATGATCCCCTGCCGGTACCTACTTCGCAACACATGGGCATATCAGACCACAGCATTGGCCAAAACCCTTTAAATCTTTCTCGGCCTCCTTCAGGTCTGCGTGGACCTTGTTCATGCCCTCTTCGTGGCGTTCAAGTTGCTCTGGTGAGGACAAAGGCATGAGAGTAGTGTGAAATGAGTTGGACTGGTTTGGATTCGAGTTGAGTAAGCGTGCTAGGCTATGAGGCTACGAGGCTACGAGGCAGAGAGCGCTGGAGATATGCATCGGGCAGCGCTAGCAATAAGCGCTAAGTGCGCGCGTGTGCGTGCCCTGCGCCAAACAAACGAATGCACGCTTGCCTTTTTATTTGCGAAAGCGATACCTGTATACCTGTCTGGATGCACGGTGGCCATTGCTGTGGAGACAGTGTTTTCATTGCAGATATCAAATGACAGCTTTGTGTCTGACTGGTTGAGCGTTCCTCTGCTGACTGTGAAGCGCAGCACTGAGACTATATTTCATACGGAACAGAATGAGCACAGTCTGGTTTTAGAACCTCTCAGAGCTGCCATGCAGGCAAGTACGGGTGAAAGGAAGAAAGAAAAGAGTGATGAAGAAGGAAAGAGAAGAAAGAGGGGGATTTCGAGGAGTAATGGCCCGAGGAGTACACAGATCTCGACTTAACATAAAAGCGAACATTTTGAAGAAAGGAAAATCTAAATTAGACATGACTCATAGCAGTGGATGAATAAGCAGAGGTAAGGCTTTATGCCTTTGGTTGAGGTGAAAGGCATGATGGGAGAGTGACACATAGAACTGGATGACTGTGCTGTTGCCCTGGAAGAAAAGGCTTCATGCAAACACACACCACACCCACTCATACCCACACACACTTCCAATCCTGTGAATATGGGGCGAGGGGCACTCGTGTTTGGTTCTCCGTGAGCAGGTTTTGAGAGACACCAAATCCAGTTAGGATTGTTCGGTCTTTCTTCAACAGCATGCCAATGACATGTAATCAATCCCGGCCATGCAGGAGATACAAATGTTTCATTGATTTGTTTCTCGTAAAATGTATCTTGCAGATCACTGAACACTTTAATGGTTGTATTAAGGTCTATTTTTGATGTGTAGGCACATGTTAGTATTTAGTGTCAACTTTAGGATGCTTTGATATTGTTTTGGTTGGCTTCAACGTTCTCTTGCTTTTCCCTTTAACTGTCTTAAAGGTAACAAAGAGTATAGCTCGTTTGCTATCGGACTGCTCATTGGGATAAAATAGCTTTAAATACTGGTTTAGCATCCAACATCCCTAGTAAGGGCCCCAAGACACATTGTCAGGAGTTTCTAAATGTTTTCTAGATCTTTCACATGGTGAGGATATGTGTGTGGGTGTGTGTTTGTGTGTGTTTGTGTGTGTATGTGTTTGTGTGTGTATTTGTGTTGTGTGTTTGAGTGTGGGGGATTTAAGGAGGGTTATACCTCGGAGTTCCCCAGTCTAAAAAACTACGTAGAGCCGGTAATTAGCCTCCCCCGCTAATCCCAGGAAACACAAGGGATTGGAAGAGAGAGAGAGAGAGAGAGAGAGAGAGAGAGAGAGAGAGAGAGAGAGAGAGAGAGAGAGAGAGAGAGAGAGAGAGAGAGAGAGAGAGAGAGAGAGAGAGAGAGCGAGAGCGAGGGAGAGAGATAAAAGACACTTATCTCCTTGCTGTATTCAAGGCTCGTCCCCCACCCCGTCAGGTGGGAGTATTCTAAGGAGTGTCTCGTCTGTCAATCTTAGTATACCAACCAATCACAGCCTCTCGTCTCACTGGAGCACCGGATTTAGATCTTTGTTGGTAGTTATGGCATAAAACAGTGTCAGCCTTTGGGGAGGTGAGAGAGCATTGGAAAGTTAATTCAATAAATCGATACAGGGACTGGAGAAGGGCACTGGCAATCCCTTCGTCTCCTTTACTGTGTAACAGCAGAAGATATGAGCAGCTCTCTCCCTGTGAGCATATGCTTTGGGGTCCCATAGAGACATGGGGGCGTAGGGGTGATCTATCACCCCCCCCCCCCCCCCCCTCGGCCCTGCATGAGGTGTAAAAGACATCCGGTGGTCGGTGAAGGGCTCATTAGCACTTAGCTCGGTCTGCACAGACGGCAATGCATCAAAGCACCCAATGATAAATCTCCCTGCCTTGCCACAGACATGCACACGACACACACCCCTGTGTGTGGGCAAAACACACACACACACACACACACACACACACACACACACACACACACACACACACACACACACACACACACACACACACACACACACACACACACACACACACACACACACACACACACAAACACACACACGAAGATGTATATATATATACTACAGATAAATTAGTGGTATTTTAATAATCAGGTACATGTCTGATTACGGGCTGCCTCCTGGGTTTACTAAAGGAACCCTCCAGAAGCATTACAATGTATTTACGGATGCGTTTGTGGCTCTAGTCATTGCAGCTGTAAGAGAAAGTAGAATAGAGGTTTGAGCACAATCGGTGTGTACCATCCACTTGTATTCATTTACATTAATACTTATGTGAAGTGTGTCTATAAAACTGTCCGTATGCAAATAACCTGTCCTTTTATCAATATCTGGATTATACAATTTCAATATGTGTATTACTGAAGACGATTGAACGAAATCCAAGAAAGAGAGAGATAATATATCTGACGGTGTTAACTGTGTAGGGGCAAGGAAGAGAGAGAGAGAGAGAGAGAGAGAGAGAGAGAGAGAGAGAGAGAGAGAGAGAGAGAAGAGAGAGAGAGAGAGAGAGAGAGAGAGAGAGAGAGAGAGAGAGAGAGAGGTAGAAAGCATAGAACAGGAAGAGAGGGCGAGAGGCAGAGAGAGAAGGGAGGAGCGGCATCAGGTTAGGGTTTGCTCAAGGGCTGAGGTAATTTGAATCTGGGAATTGATTGCAGTGCTGTGTTATAAGCACCAGACTGGACTGCCCATCACTCGGGAGACTGGTAAATGGGAGGGAGAGAGAGAGAGAGAGAGAGAGAGAGAGAGAGAGAGAGAGAGAGAGAGAGAGAGAGAGAGAGAGAGGAGAGAGGAGAGTAGAGAGAGAGAGAGAGAGAGAGAGAGAGAGAGAGATAAAGGAGACAAAAAGGCTATATGTTCCATTTGACAGGCTAATTAGGCTGCTCGTTCATGCATGGAACAGCGCACAACCCCTGAGGAAGTGATACAGTTTATGCACACACACGCCTTCCTTTTTGTCAGACTTTACCAGCTATCCTTGCAACATCCAGATCTTTTAGCGCTGGAACTGTACCAAATGTGGGGAGTGATGGCAAAGATTTGATACCCAGGCAGGCAGTGGCACACCGAGGTTGTTTCTTCTTCACTATATATACAAAGGACCAATGGAGCCGTCTCTTTGTTAATCCTGTCAGCATTACAAAGCTATTTAATGATTGTAATGGGAAACACGGTCAAATATGTAAAGAATATCTAATTGACTGATGTACTTCCAATGGTTGGTAATGATATTACTATATATTGTTTCTTCACGGTTTCTTCAGCGGTCACGATAACCGCAAACGACATCATCGATTTAAAATGAATATTTTATGGATTTAATATCTATAGGATTATGTTCGATTTATTTTAATTACTGTTGCCCAGCGTTGATGTTTGGTTTATAATAATTACACCCCTAAGGGACTTCACAGTTGTGTATGAAGTTTTTATGTTTTTCACCTCCAGTTCAACATTAGCCGTCGCATTGTGGGCATACTTACAGCTCTGCATCTGAAACCACAACACATAATCGCTTGCGCTTGTATTGTTATCTTTGTACGTATACCTTTCCGAGATATCACTCTGCCTCCTTCTTCGGAAACCTCAGCCTACTGCGAGTGGATGGGAGGGTGAATGAGTGAGATGATGAATGTTTTGTCTTAACCAGTCAAACTGCAATCACAGCGAAAGAGGACGAGGCTACACTAGCGTTTTTATTTTTGTCCTGGCTCAGACTGTCCTACCTGGCCTTGGGGAACCATGCTCACTGGCATCTCACTGACGGCCTCGCTGAAGAAGTTAAAGAACGGTGATTTTGCTTTCGAGTTAGTATCTAACTGATTGAATAAAGAAGGCAGTTAAAGCCTCCATCATGTTTCTATTGGAGTTGGAAGGAAGGAGCCTGGTTTCATGACGGACAGACTGGTGCTTGGACCCTAACTATGTCCCCGTACACGTATTAACGGTGGAAAGTTACGGCCTTGCTGTGAACTTAAAGTGATGGACTTCAGGATCTAAAAACGTTGAGTAACCACAACATCTAAAACTACATCAGACCACACACCCACATAACATCTTGTCAGGAAAATGTATAAAAGTATATTCAAATAAATCTGAAAGCCACCTCATAAACTTGGCAATTGCTCAGCCGCTTGGCTATGGAGCCAAGAGTGAAAAGAGACTCCAGTCATTAAATCGGCTTGAATGAATAGAAGGAAATCGATTGACGGGCATCCCTTTCGGATTTTTAATGCCCACCTTAGTATCGTTAAAAACATAATTAGAAGTAAATAATTGGATTCCTGTTGTCCATCACTTTGAGAGAAGATTGTGCGGAGGGACTGAGTGGCGCTTTGGGGACATGCCGGAGAAACGTACAGCTGTGCTCTGCACAGGCCATGCACAAATCAGGAGCTGAGGACGGCGTTGTTAATCCTTGAGGGAAAATGCATTATGCAAAAGTGCCAGAGATGGTGAATGCTTGTAGGCCCCCGCAATTAAAGAAAGTCATATAAAAACCTGCACATTTTGTTTGGTATGTTACATCCTGGACAAATGTGGACACCATCAAGTATGGATGATTTGTGGGTTAAAACTATTTCAAATGTATTTCAAATGTACTTCAAATGTACGTACAATTTACAATCTTAATACAAAAGGGATATTAAGGTATGGATTTGATTGCACTCTTTCTTGCTGAAATATAATGAGCAATCCTTCTGGTTTAAAGGTGAGTTATATAAAGGGTTGTAATTTTTACTGTCATATATTTTCCAGCACAGGGACATTTTATAAGAAGTAGCAAACAGGAAGCATAGCAGAAGCAAAGCTTGTCGGTTACGTCCAGTATGCAAAGTAGGCTTTATGAACATAAGACTAAGCGTGGGACTCAACTATACAAGAATACACTCTGGTGAATGGATTTGTCTACAACAGGAACCATCTGACATTATACCAGATGTAACACAGAATTCAGCTAATGCATTTTCATACAGCTTTGAATAGAAGCAGTTGAGACTACAGGGAGCAGCTGAATAACATAGAACAGAACACAAAGAACATATGACGGGTGGAAGAGAAATCCCAGTGTATTAGAGGAGATCTGACCCTACTGACTTACCTCCCTGTTCATCCAACATGACCAGAGTCCTGATGCCAGCATCTTTACTCTAACACACAGACGGCAAGAGGCACGCAGGACAGAGGGACGTTTGGAGGTGGATGGAGACAAAGTGGAAGGAAGCAAAGTAGGAAAGAGAAGAGAAAAGAGGGGAATTATAAGCACAGTTAACAAGTATCAAGCATCAAGCTGAGGTGGACAGCCCATAGCTCTATTCCTGAGACTAAGTAAACGCTGCCCATACCAATTTCTCATCTCAAAAAATTCTTACACATGCCAAGTTATCTTTTCTTAGCAAATGACATCAAAAAGTACATTTAAGCATGGAACACATTTATGTTTTCATAGTTGATTCAATTAGTTCTACCTACCAAATTAACTGCTAAACCAATAAAAACACAATATTTGAAGGTTTGAACGATGGCGTAGCTGATTATTATAGGGGCCGCTAAATGAGGGTAAAAGCGCGAGCCGTCAGCTTAGAGAGACGAGTCGGCTGAACCGATCAACTAATGTGTTGATTCATTCATTGAACACTGATGCAAAACAGTGTATCCAACAGCTGTACAAACAATCAGGATCCATGCATTTCTTGAGTTCGAATAGCAAACATTATTGTCTGTCAATTGACAATCAGTAAATCTGTGTAAATCCTCTGGTATTTTTGTTCCCTGAACGTCTCCACAAAGGATTGCAAACATTGCCGAAACACATTTAGCATCCCTGGATAAACTGCTTCTGTTCCCTCAATGTGCGGAGTACTTCAACAGCAGCGCCCCGTTTGGTTGGAGGCTCCATTATCTGTAAGGCTGTCATAGGAATGTATGATATAATTGTCACGTTGACTTGATGCTAGTCTCAATACCCAAACAGCAGGGGTGAGAATGTAAGCCGCCGTGATGAATAGCATATGGCCCTTGGAGTGTGGTCCTTGCACAGCTAGAGGGGGTGATCCAGATAGGGTAGATGCATGGACTGCGTTCACTACAGCCCTACAGGGGTTACAGCAGTGACCTTGGACAAATGGGCTTATACAAAATACTGCAAAATGTCTGCCAAAGGTCGTAATATGTAACATTTAGATTTGGCACAGTCCAACTGAGCATACACTAGTCATAATATGAATTTACATATAATCGGGAATACCCTCCAACATACAACACACATGGATAAGGTTTACAAGCTACAGGGATAGCTTGTAAACAACACACAAAACACAGAGACACCCCCCCTACCCACACACACAAACAAAAACACAGAAAACCACCCCGACACACATGCTCCATCACTGAATGCTCCTCAGCGCTTGTTTTACTGACACATCCCTGCAAAGTGAGGATCTGTAGCAACACAGTGATTGTTGCTAATAAAGGATGTGTACAAAATCCATCGACACTCCCATGAACTATAATCAGTCAAAGGCCACAGTGTTCACGCGCTGCTTATTCCGACCGTCCTCAAGCGTTTGTTCACAGACAGACCCTGTTTGGATCCCTGTGGAACAAGAGGCTACAGCTCATCAAACCCAATAAGAAACAGTCATCTGAGACTGGGAACAATCCAACAACACTGAGGTCTTCTAGACCCCGAGACACAGAGGAGAGAGGGCTGAACTACTCCAACGACTCTGCACCGCTGACTTTCTTCAAAAGGGCAAAGATCTGGCAATGCACCCGACGTCAAACAGACGGTGATATTTAAAAATACAATATTGACGGCGTGACCAATGCCACACTCGCTCCCTGTTCCCGATTGATTCGCTCTTCCCCTGATTATGCGCCCCTCCCACATAACCGACGCTTAAACTTAACCTCCCGGAGAGGGTTGGGAGTGGTGGGTGGATCCACAGAGTAGACACCATATAACCGAATAAAATCCAACTCAGTAACTCTAGCGCACCCGTAAATGTACTTGGTACCATGGGAACAGGCTGTCCTCGGCAACAGAGCTACAGGAAAGGATGTCTGACCTTGCCGACTGGGACAATATCACCCGCTGATATCATCTCCTCCTCTCTCGCATGGATGCACACAAACAGTCACCCACGTATATGAACACAAGCACACACACACACGCACACACA
>OLKM01000174.1:314290-321790 GCA_900291075.1 Melanogrammus aeglefinus
ATGTCAATACATTAAAAAGAGCTATACCTGTAAAATACGATGCTTGCACAGCAGAAGCCCAGCCCTTGGACGGTAAGGACATGTAATGTTTGCACCCTACTTAACATAAGAAGGAGGTGGGGGGGAAGCTAATCCTCACATCAGAGAAAGCATCCCCTTCTTGTAATGCTTTCTTAATACCCAACTAAGCACAAGTACAATACACAAGCACTTAGGTAGATGCAGTTAGAGCATGCCTCCTGCAGGGGAGATACGGACTCTGGATGTCTGGTCCGGGCTTCTAATCAGGTCTATCTAATGGTGGATCACTTGGTAGCTTGCCAATGTATGTGGCACTTGTGTTAACTGTTCCTCACTTATTACATTAGGGCTAGATTAGATGAGAGCCCACTTAGAGCAGAGGACGCGGGGGGTAAAGATAGTGTGTCTGTCTGCTCCGAGTTCATCGTTGTTTCATTCGGTTTTCAGATACACTGCAAGCTTTATGGGGTCATTTCCTTTGTTTGTGAGGAAATTAATGTTTGGGTCTGTCATAGGTTTTGAGCAGGAGGGTTACCATGGCCACGGGGGATGTTGGTTTGGTTTTGAGCATCCAAATAAGCTTTTTTACATTCATCTGTTTCCTTTTAAATAACCCCTCAGACACCAATTAAAACAAGCCAACTGTGCCAAAATATATTATGGTCCACCACGGTTGACCACTTGAAACACTGTGGCTGATATTTGCATCAAATTAACATCTAAACATTGACCTCCTTGTGTCCCAGGGGTAGCATTGCCCTTCATTAACCAGTTAAAAATAAAGTTAAGTGCCAAGTTCGACTAAATCCCTATCCAGAAACACAGTTGACACAAACACACCTGTCCACTACCCTTTGTGAACAAACAGCAGAACTCAATGCTTGGCAATTCACAGTTGGACCATTATTCCGCACTGGTGGTCTTTCCTGTTCCATACCCAGCCTATAGTCCGCCTAGAGACACCCTTAGGTTCAGTGATATAAACGCATTGTCTGCCAGACAGAGAGGAGTCTACAGCAGCCAAACATCGTTATTTGTCAGCACTTTCAAACATATTACACGTCTGGAGGCAGACGCCCCTGGGGCTCTGGTTCAGGCCCTTTGGTTATACACAGAGTGTATACGTTGCGCAACTTTTGGGATTTTCGTTGTTATGTCTTGCCACGTTGCATCCAACATCGTTTTTTTTTTTGCATCTGCTGATGTGGCCAATCCAGACGCAGGGATCACAAAGGACCGGCTCTAGCAGTAGCTATCCACCTCAAAGACCATCTCTCCGATCATCTGAACCGACACAGTGTGACAGGATAGCAATGCTTGACATTCAAGGTGTACTATTTAACCCGAGAAAGGTCATAAATTAGCTTTATGGAGAGTCAATACAGTGCGTGTCCGATCTTCCTGTTTCTTTCTTCGGATCAACGTGTCTGTTATCAGGATGGTTTCCATTTACAAAGGAAGAAGGGAGGTTTAAAGTATTTTTCTTAGACTCTGGTGTTGTGTATTTCTTTCTTCTTCTAGCGATGTCCACACTGGCCATCCTGGTGAAATGTGTCAAATATAATTGCCACCATGCTCCCAATGTCTGGGATACCGTGAAGGCTTGGTGTTCAGCTGGCGTCTGCTCATACTTGTAGGTGATGGAAACCGAGGTTTCTCATGTGGAACTGTTGTCCTAGATCACCGTGTTGGGGGAAAGATTAATCTGTGCTGAGGCGTAGCGGGCACCTGCTGTAAGTGATGCAAAACTGGCCTTCACATAGCCTCTCTCTCTTCACACTGTGCTTCATCAGACTAGAACAGGCTGGACCAGGGCAGGCGGACGGCACAAATCGTCAATTTCTTATTTGAATTCATATTTTTATTTTTAAATCAAGCAATCCTCATAACATAATAATATTATGTTATGAGGAAGTATGATTCCCCTATTACCATAATTACTGTTCAGATTGTTGGCCCTAGAGTCACTACATACTCCAAGAAGGCATTAACAGTATCATACTGTAGATATCCCATAGCCATGTGTACTTATGATGCCATGGTTGAATCCCAACCAAAAAACTTCTATGAATTCCTGTGATGTTGATTCTGAGATGGTTCCAGAGGCGATCAACATGCTCCACGGTTTCATATTCAGCTTGTGCATTAGCAGATAAAGGATACAGCTTGTGGATGCTGCAACAGGAAGGAGTCTGAACAGGGAAATTGAATCCGGGAGGCTTCAGTTCGAAGGACCTCCTGAATAACAACACAACTATCCTGTGCTGTACAACCAGAGCTAGCAGTGGACATAGATACAGGCTGTCAACCAGCCGGCACCTTGTGACAGGAAAACCATTTTGGGATGTATTGATGTGTACTCAGGTTGCCATAGATGCTGATATAAAAACTGACAAGAGGTGCATGCTTTACATGTGAAAGCTGAGGTCACATGGTAGGTCCACACTTTCTTGTGCCTTAATATAAAGCTGTGTCATGTCATACAAATTTGGTACAATTGTTCACAATTACTGCAGATTTTGTGTATCCCCTAGCTTGTCTTAACAGGCAGGCAGTCAGTTCAAGGTCACCAGGGAGAACGTGGGGGTGTTGACAGGTGAGAGACAGGAAAGGTGAGGCAGAAAAACACTTGACATCTGCCATGCATGTCCCATCTTCACTTTTGACTTTGATAAAGACCAGATGTCAGGTCAGTCAGGGCTTGGAAAGTCAACCAAGACAAAGCAGAAGGCAAAAGTGCTGTTATCATTGTCGACGTAACAGTGTCCTTTCATAAGTGTGTGTGTGTGTGTGTGTGTGTGTGTGTGTGTGTGTGTGTGTGTGTGTGTGTGTGTGTGTGTGTGTGTGTGTGTGTGTGTGTGTGTGTGTGTGTGTGTGTGTGTGTGTGTGATCAATGAACTCACCTCCTCAACCAGGGCCAGCATACGCCGAGTGCTCTCCAGGGACTAGAGAGAGAGGGAGAGAGAGAGAGAGAGAGAGAGAGAGAGAGAGAGAGAGAGAGAGAGAGAGAGAGAGAGAGAGAGAGAGAGAGAGAGAGAGAGAGAGAGAGAGAGAGAGAGAGAGAGAGAGAGAGAGAGAGAGAGAGAGAGAGGGACAAAAGGGTCTTTACTCTGAGTGAAGGACAGAGATATGAACAGCTAAGATGTTATTTTCAGCAGCGAGCCATTAACGCAGTCGCTGGTCGCTGGTAATTGACATGAGTTATTGGTCATGGGGCCATTTAAGCTGTCAGCGCATACAGTTGATATCTCATATTAGTTCATTGGCCTGCATGTGTGTGGAGATACAGGGGATTAACTTTGACATGCATTGCTCCAATCTTCCAATCTTGCTGCTTACTTGTTCTCCTATTCTCGATGCAATCCTGCCTTTTTGCCCTCCTTGTCTGTTCTTCTTCTTTCATCAGCCTCTTATGCATCGTAGCTCCTACGGCATTACATCCCCCCCCCCCCACCCTGTCCTTTGCTCTCATTTTCAGTCCTTTCCTCCAATGTCAGATCAAATCCCTGACTTTATCTGATCTTCATGCATTTCCCCTTTAAAGGTACACCAACAGTCTATCCATCCATCCATGCAACCATTCTCATCCATTCGGCCATCCTCTCTGTACATCTGAAATCCTGTCTCTACCCCCGTCACACACTGGACGGGCCATCTGGCGACATACAACGTTCAATAAACTGCTGACTGTTATTCTCAGCGAGAGCCCTCCCACCGGGACCAGCTCTCAGCGCCAGCCCTTATGTTAAACACAAGCAGCCCTGAAATCAACATTGTTGTTCTTTCTGCCACGCAAGGCTGCGGGAAGCTTCGCTCCATAACTCGTCTGGTGTGAGACCCTGCTTGACTCTGTCGTTCTTCTCGCCCGATCTGTCTCACTCTTTCTATCTCACTCTTTTCCATCTCTGTCTATCTTTCCCGTGGCTCCCATCTTGTCTCTGCCGGTATCGGAGAAGACTCTCGGCTTTGCATTATCTCCTCATGAATTTTTAATGGGAGCCTTCGGGGCTGGTCTATTATTCCCTCCAGAAAAATGACCTGCTCCTTCCGGAGCTGCTCTCCACCTCATTAGGGCGAAGCGGAGGCTTCCTGAGGAGCTGATGAAAGGGTGGGGGCCAAATGTAAAATACGTTTGTTCCTCTTTCAAGGGTGATATCTGTTTAAGAGTGTGTCTGCAGGGATGTATACACCTTCACAGGAGAAAATATAATCGACTAACCGTAAAGAAATCTTTATGAATAAAGTCGCGTTGCATTGTACCTGACATTGATTATTCAGACTTGATTTTAGCAAGAATTTTTGCAAGACAGGCCTTTTCACCATGTCTGTCACTCAATACACTGCATTCTTCAAAATATGGGACATGCTGCTATGTCATTTTCAGCCGGGTCTATATATGTAGTATATATTTATGCAAAATAAAGGGTGTATTTGTGTGTCAGAATGTGTGAGAGTGTGTGTGTGCGTCTCTGTGTGCGTGTGTGGGTCAGTGTTTGTGCATGTGTGTTCTTACATCCGCAGCTGCTTGGTCTATAATGGGTGTGTATTTGTGTGTGTGTGTCAGGGAGTAAGCATACGTCAGAGTGTGAGACATGCGTGCGTTTGTGTGCGTCAGGGTTTGTGTGCTTCTTGCTTGTGTAAATCATTGGCTAGTTGGTCTATAATGTGTGTGTAGGTGTGTGTCCAGGTGCGTGTGTATTTGTGTCAGTGAGTGTGTCATTGTGCGTGCATGTGTGTTCTTCTTATATCATCAGCTACTCGGTCTATAACGCGTGTGAATGTGTGTATGTGTGTGCGTTAGTAAGTGTGCATCATTGTGCGTGTGTGTGTGTGTTCTTTTTATATCATCAGCTACTCGGTCTATAACGTGTGTGTACGTGTGTGCGTCAGTGATTGCGCAACATTGTGTGTGTGTGTGTGTCTCCTTCTTATATCATCAGCTACACGGTCTATAACGTGTGTGAATGTGTGAATGCGGGTGCGTCTCTGAGTGTGAGAAGTTGTATGTGCGTGTGTGTTCTCCTTACATCATCAGCGACTTGGTCTGCCCGTGTCTGCAGGTCAGCCAGCTCATTGCGCATGTCAGCTTCGTCGGCCATCTTGGCTCTGGAATGTGGACCTCAGGGGGCGGGACCTGGAAGAGAGAAGAACGTACAGGTTAGGGACCCAGAAAAGGAATCAACCAATCACACAGAGTTCAACTGAATGGGTCCTCTGCGTCCAACCAATCACCAGGCGCTATGGTACCGCCACAGAGCACCAGCCGGGGACCAGGGCTGAACGATTTGGGGAAACAATCTAATTTCGACCACCATTGCGATTGCCATTTTTATTTTTAAAGTTACTTATGCTCTGTATTATTCTCCAAAACAAGCAATAAATCATTCTATAGTATGAGCTTTTTTTTTTTCAATTATTATTATTTTTATCGCAACCCTTGCGATCTGCGAATCACGTTCTATTACAACGTGATGTCTGATTGATTCTGATTAATCCTTCAGCCCTACCAGAGACCAACTCCAGAAGTATCCCTGGGCAATGCACTGGCAGGAGGATTCCCCTTAACCGATGGCTACAGATGACTTAAGGTGTGGGAGTAAACTGCAGCACCCTGAGGAACGCCTCGAGAACACAGGAGAACAAACACTCCTAACAGAATAGTCCCAGCTGGGTTTGGACCCATGGCCCTCTTGCTGAGAGGAAACAGTTCCAACCACTGTGCAGACCGAATGGATCAACACATACACAGGAGGAGACTAGCCTTGTTAGTGCCTCTGTGCCTGCATTGAACCGCGACTGCCTGTAGTATGAACAGTCAAGTTAAAAGTTTAGTCCCGCCCTGTTTTCAGCTGAAAAGACCATTCAGGTTATTTGATCCACTCCCACTGTTGCCTACCTTGTATCCTTGCACATAACAACATCCTCTTTTTTCCTGTCATCGCATCATGTCACAACTGTAGGTTAGGTACCATGACTTAAGATAAGGAGGTAGAAATCTATTAATAATAAAAAAAAATTGAACAACATAAAAAATAAAACAAAAGGATAATGTGTGCATTGTGAACAGTCATTAGCAGTAACCTTTCTTTCATAGATTTGAGTAAATAAATTAAGATAATGTAAAAGAAAAACCAAACCCCTTGTTTAGTGTTGCTTGTTTAAAATGTTGCTGTTTTGACGTTGGGGCTCATTTGATTGACGTTTAGCCTGACACCTCCTGACCAATCTTCTCAGTGCATTTTCGATTTCCACAGGGGCGATTTTTCCCAAGCGCAGACCAAAATGCCTCTGGACTCATTTGATAATAGACTTACAACCAATCAAGATCAACAAAATGTGTGACACGTGGTTGTTGATTAAAATGCCTCAACAGTTCTCCCATAGCGCACTCCTCTGCACAGTCTCCGATCAATGGGTGTGATTGGCCTGACCAGGGCCAGGTCTGCTGGAAATCGGTCTGAATGGGAGGGGCCTACACACATCTACCAGAGAAAATCAAATAGGAGCTCCCAGATCTGGTTCCCTGGCTAGTTGACGCAACCCGGCAAACCAAATAGCCGGTATAAGATAACTAAGCACAACTTGAGTCCATATTTACATCCAAAACTAAAACACCCATAAATTAATCCATATACCATTCCTATTTTAACCTGCTACATCACTTTTCATCTGAAGTAAGTTGTTTCAGCAGTGTTTGGTTATCTTTAAAAGAACAGGATAGAGACAATGATGTCTTTCTGCTCTCTGGAAGGGTTGCCAGACACTCGTTTGACACTCAGTGTTTGATAGGAGTGCACACTGGAGGAGCCTGAACTATATCCCATGAAAAATGGATGGAGTTTTTTTAGTCCGTGGTGAAGAGGACGGTACTGGAAGCGGCTCAGCTGAGGCATGATGGGAAAAAACGAGGATGATGGGAGGAAGGCTGATGGCTTATCTCAGTCACCTGACAACTCCAACTCCCTCAGACGAGATGGTTTGTCTTCTGTCTTTTCCCCCTTACCGTCTCCCTCCTCCATGCTACGTTTTCTCTCTTTGTGTTACGTTGTGTTTTTCCCCAATGCAAATACTACTGCTCCACTGCAGTTAAATATGAATTTGTATCCATCAAATCAAAGAAACTTCTGATCTTGTCCAAGGGACAAAATAAAATCTGTAAATAAACATGCACAGAACGTGCAGAAAACAAAGCCTTGTCCACAAAGAAATCCTCTAGTATTTGACGTTGAAAAATAAATGACATGCCCCCCCCCCCCCCACCCACAACCACCAGCAGAGAAACAGATTTATATTTAGTGAGTCGCTACAGTTTTATAACAGGGCTGAAGCATGCTGGGAAATATCCGATAGTCACACACGAGACAAAGGACGGACAATTTTTCGTTGCCAGTAAATTTCCGCCTACTGTATCAAAAATGCCGCCTGTGTTTCTTATTATTTTGGGCTTTTGCAGGACAGTTTCTCTCCAAAGCCCCCCTC
>OLKM01000174.1:324290-329290 GCA_900291075.1 Melanogrammus aeglefinus
CACCACTGCAGTTTACGAAACATGGAAACACCATATGCCTAGAACTGCCATGCATTATTCTCACTGACATTACCTAAATGAGGTAATACACCCTTCTATATTCCGCACAGCTCTGTTTCCATCTATAGTTATCCCAACAGCCTGTGTTTCCTGGACGGGTCCTGGCGCTCCTGGTTGTTCCATCTGTCCCTCTGGGTCTCCCGCCTGGCTTGGACCCTACCAGCAGCATTCCTGTACTTGTTTATCTCCGCGACATAAACAGACCACCAACCATAACACACAAAGAAGCAGTGGTCCATGCTGAACTAGCGGTCTGGTGTTGTGGTGGCGGCTCGTTGTGTAATGCAGCGTACGATTAGGTATAGCTAGGTATAACGACATACCATTTTGTCTGGACATGGAGCTCAAAAGGGCTTGCTTTTTGTGTGTATGTACCTGCGATTGTGTTTGTGTTTGTGTGAATTTTTTCTTTGTGTTTAATGTATGCGTGGAGCTGTTTTGTTTTTTTGTGGGTACATTGGTGCATGCACGTGTGTGAGTGTTATTCCAATTGAAGGAATGTAGAGCACGTAACATCTACAGTAGCTGCTTGAGAGGGGGGAGGATTAGCATTGTATGGCTTGACATGATTAACACACAAAACTACAGTCCCCAACGTTCAGGAATCCAACTGCCAGCTATTTCAGGAAACAAAAGAGAAAATCCTTTCAGAACCGGCCAATAGAAAATTCCACCTTGAAACCAGAGAAAGTGTCATGCGATGTTGGGCATTACATTTTGTGCTAGTTACAACAAATTCTGTCATCTCAACAATTATTTCTACAACAAACAACTGCATGATTAAACGTTGCAAAGTCGATGAATGAATCCATGTATTTTGGGCTTGGATGGTACACTGAGGAGTGGAGAACAGTGTGCTAGGCCAGCAGACCCACAATCCTTTACACACAACAAGGGCTCAATGTCCAAAGACATTGGCAGGACCCATTATCCATACGGCTAATACAATCACTTTAGTTTGAATCACATTTCTTGTTTGGAGCAACAATATACTACAGTATATTGATCCTGGATACAAACCCATCATACATGGGAAACAGACATGGAACAACACTTCCTAAACACGGAATGTCTTCTTGACCACCCCCTTCAACTGACACAGGTCACTGCAATGACACCTGGCAGGTTTCCTATAGAGCAATCCGAGGGAGCAGCTGGTGCATCGATCAATTCGCGTTTAGGCAATCAGGCGTCTGTACACCTCATTTGAATGTTAGGGGGCTGAAATGATGTTCCCATTTGATTAATGATATATGCAGAGCTGCAACCGCTTCAGTGGTCCAGTCTCAGAGATTTCCAATAACATTAACCTAGTCACAATTCGACACGAATGCTAAATTGTTTTGTTGTTAGTGTGTAGGTGCATGAAATCACTTTGAAGAGTTCACATTGAATTCCCACTGAAAAAAATAGTGAATACAGATAGATAGTAATACCGAGGCGAGCTGTGGTATAGCATGGAGGTATGAGCAGGACAGCTTTCTAAAAGACAGTGTGTCAAAGAATGCTGGGTGAGGGGGCTGATGAACGACAGTAGTTAACTCATCCACCAGGTTGGGTTCATTCAAGCGCCACCACGGTCTGTTTAGATAAAGACGCTTTACCATGAAAAATGGGACACGTCGGATTATTTTCTCTTTTCCCCCCCTCAGAAGCCGCTGGCGCTCCATGCCAGGGAAAGCAGGTCAAATTGTTAGTCTTGGTCTTTCTGCAGTGTAGCTAACCAGGGGGCTGTAACGCATATAAACCAAAGCAAATGGACATTTGCTTTGGTTTATATGCGTTACAGTTTCCTGCATGCATATAAACATATAAACCAAAGCCATTGGACATCAGCTTTGGTTTATATGCATAACAGCTCCCTATATGCATATATATACAGTATACAGTATATAGGCATATATATAGGCATATAAACCAAAGCAAAGCATTCACTTTGGTTTATATGTGTTACAGCTCCCTATATGCAATATATATAGCCTATATATACAGTATATACACCAAAGCAAACATTTAAATGCATAACAGCTCCCTGGGTGATTATGTGTGCGTTTTCAGGCGCCTTGCTGACTCGCGTTTACAAGGGCAATGCTATTCCTGACCGTAGCGCTGAGGACTGTCTATGTGTAATGTCAGAGATGAGTCTGCTCTATGCAGCCCCTGCAACAGTGTCGGATCTAGTGGGAGGCGGGATGAAAATGTAAATGCATGGGAAATGTAAATGTGGCTGAGAAATGTCAGAGTGCTGTAGTTAGTCGTCTCCCGGTTGCCCTATAAAACAGGCAGTGGGATAGATGCTAAAGTGTCAACCTTCAGGATGTCAGCATCTCTCAATATGAGTAATGGATGCCTCAGTGGGTATGTGTGTGTGTGTGTGTGTGTGTGTGTGTGTGTGTGTGTGTGTGTGTGTTTGTGTGTGTGTGTGTGTGTGTGTGTGTGTGTCGTGTGTTGGGGGGGGGGTGTTTGTGTGTGTGTGTATCTGGGGGTACAACAACAACAACCAATGTCTGTCATTGGTCTCTTGCTGGCCTAACAGGCTGAGACAGTCCAATGAAACACTGTGCTGCCTTATTGAAAACATGATGCTGGGCAATCAGCTTCAAGGACAAGGGAGGTGAAGGCAGCTGTGAGGATGAGAGAGAGAGAGAGAGAGAGAGAGAGAGAGAGAGAGAGAGAGAGAGAGAGAGAGAGAGAGAGAGAGAGAGAGAGAGGAGAGAGAGGGAGAGAGAGGAGAGAGAGAGAGAGAGAGAAGGGGGATAGAGAGAGAGAAAAGGGGGATAGAGAGAGAGAGAGAGAGAGAGAGAAGGGGCGGGCGTGGCGACCATCTTAACCTGCCACATCTGCTTGGCTCACATCAAAAGAAAGCAATGTTTCATTATTCACTGAAAGGATCCAGATCGATATTAATAATTCAGTGGTTGGCTGAAGGCGTTCCTGTCTGTGTGTGATTATTTATGCGTGACAACATCACGAGAAGTTTCTTAACCTATGTATGGATGTGTGCATGACCATCTGGTTAATGTGCATTTTTTTGGCATAAAAAATGTTCAGCAACACACAGCAGCACACTGCTGTGTATTCATACATCAACCTGGGTTCTGTTGGAAAAATACTTCCACTGGAGCAACTGGGAATACAATTACAAAAAGTGAGCCCCAGTCAACCCTAGTTCTCTCGGAGCCGGGCAAAGTTATTCTTAACCTCTGGATGCCCTATGATCTCTTTCCTTCCCATATTCTTACGTCTAAATGAATCTATTTAGAATTCTGATACACACACACACACACACTCACACACACACACACACACACACACACAAGCACAAACACACACACACACACACACACGCACACACACAGCACACGCACACGCACACACACACACACACACACACACACACACACACACACACACACACACACACACTCACAGACTTTCATACCGAGCAAAGATAGATCTTTATTTAACACAAACTTTGCCTTGAGCCATAATTTGGAGACTTTAGATAGAACTGTACATGGCAGGATGTGCATCCTAGAGTATCGGTCTTATCAGAGCCTCCTCTTATACCCATAATGCATGTTACACTATCACCTCTGGTCCCCTGTCACCCAAACACATTAATCACAGATGATTGGGTTCTTAGTTACTTTTGAACACGTCGAACCCCCGTAACCAGTGCACCTCAACAGATACCGAAGCCATTTGAGAACAAACAGATAGACAGATGGATAGATAGATTCTATTTTTACAGAGAAGACTTGCTCAGTCGGCTTTGCCACATTCTGCCTCAATCAACACGATTCTAACTAGTTTAAAACCATTTTATATTTTACACAAACCTACTGCAACGTTTTTTTAAGAACTTTACACAGACGCCACAGAACTTAAATATCTATGTGTTTGTGAAAGGTGTAACAACACATCATTATAAAGTAGAGTCTCGTCCTCTCTCTTTCCCATGCGCCACCGCTTCATTTCAGTCTCTCTCAGTACTCAGAGCTCCTGACTCCCCTTCAGCTTTTAGGCTGCCTGCTAAATATTTGAAGCTTTTTATGTTCTGAATGGGATGGGGTGGCTTTGGGGAATTTAGGCACTTATTGTGTGTTGTATTTTGTGATAGTACTTCATTGTGAACCACCTTATCCTAGCAATCATTATTGTTTCCCGGGGAATGGGTTAACCTAGTGATTGTCAGTGCTTGCACTTAGTTCTATGAACATCCTTATTGTACGACAGTTATATATTGTTTCACTATTTTATGACAAATAGTACTTATTGTTAGTCGATTTGGATAAAAGCGTCCGCTAAATGCCCTAAATGTAAATGTAAAAAGGGAAGGGTGAATTATATACACCTGCCAAGGTATGAAATATCTGCTGACAGGGCATCCCTACATTATGGTGAGGATTATATGGTTTATTTCGTTATATTATTTATTTATTTCGTCATTCCTCAAGTGTGGATAAACCCTTAACAATTCCATAGGAAGACAATCTTCGTTTTTCCCTCAAAAGCTTGCTTGCAATGCAGTAGCGAGATCCAATTACAAGGTCTGAGTCAGCTAATAGAATGATTGGGGCTAGGAATTGGAATCCTGCATTACCATTAAAAATGAATTGAACAGTTTTACCATAATGCATTTTTTTTATATATATAATATACTATTTACATATTTCTCCTTTGCCTCAATACGGGTGTGAACATAAACTAACAAAGCAAAACACGTGCAGGAGAAAACTTGTGCTTTGCGTTGGGATTAGGGTCTTTGAAGGACTGCAGTAGACACAGAGAGCTGGTTTGCTGCCCACTCTCTGCGGTGTCAATATGGCTGGTGGAATTATACGGCTTCATACAGAGACACAGGACAGATCCACTGAGACAAACCTGCAATAGAAAATCTTACAGTGGACTAAAGCCCTTATAGTCAGACGACTTAT
>OLKM01000174.1:336152-386152 GCA_900291075.1 Melanogrammus aeglefinus
GAGAGATCGGAAGACGTCAATCAGACGAACTGTGTGTGTGTGTGTGTGTGTGTGTGTGTGTGTGTGTGTGTGTGTGTGTGTGTGTGTGTGTGTGTGTGTGTGTGTGTGTGTGTGTGTGTGTGTGTGTGTGTGTGTGTGTGTGTGTGTGTGTGTGTGTGTGTGTGTGTGCGTGCGTGTGTGTGTGGTGTGTGTATGTGTGTGTGTGCATGTGGTGTGTGGGGGGTGTGTTGAGGGGGCAGGGAACATTGAAATAGAGGCATAGTGAGAGGGCGTGGGGGCAGAGAGAGACACAGAGAGAAAGAGGATGAGAGATTGGGATACAGAGAGAGAGAGAGAGAGAGAGAGAGAGAGAGAGAGAGAGAGAGAGAGAGAGAGAGAGAGAGAGAGAGAGAGAGAGAGAGAGAGAGAGAGAGAGAGAGAGAGAGAGAGAGCAACGTAACGCTGGGAAACGATTTAATTTGTGCAAATTCAAAAGAGTTATGGTTTATGGCCGACTGAGGATACCATTACTTAAAAATAATGATTCAGACATAGGCTGTTCTCAATCGAGGTCAAGCCACATGGCTTGGTGAGAAACCTGAAGGAGATACAGGACTGGAATCATATTCCACGCAAAGAACAGCTGCTCTTTTGTATAAAAGGGATACAACAATTGAACTCACTTAACTTGTATAGCGCACACAATGTGTCTCTTGATTTACATTGATCGTGCCCTTCATAAAACATCAGCAGGGTCTACTACTACGGTGTGTTGTTTTTACAGGCGCGCGTTGCTGGCCAGGGTGCTGAAGGCTGTCGCGCGAGCTCGCTCCACACGGCAGCCCGCTAAGCCTGTTAGCTTTACACGGAATTAAACCAAGCTGTCGACCCAAACACTTTTCTACCGAATGCTTTTTGTTGTGCAGTTGTAAAATACATTTAAAATAAATTATTGCATGCATTGGATACGAATAATTCCAACCAACAACAAAGGATCAAGAAAACGTGTTAAGTAGGGGTAGGAACGTGTAGGATACAGATGCCTACAAACGCCTCGGAAACTATTAGGAATCGAAAACGAATCAGCTGCTTTTAATAAAACAAGGCAGCTGTCATATTGAGTAGGCTTACTTTTAAAAATACATATGTTTAAAATGTGAAGGGAGAAACGGTCGATGACAAATAAGACAAAAAAAGGCACGCATGCATACAACAAACCTACCTCAAGTAGTTTCCAAAAGATCCTTGGTTGTATCAGGGTCAAAATGTCTCCCGGTCGTTTCTCTGACTGCTACCGCTCGCTCAGACGGATTGTGCTCCGGTAGATGCGCGCACCCCCCAGACCGGCCAGCCTCCGCCCTCTTCAAAATGGACGCGCCCTCCTACGTCACATGCCTTTGAAAAAGGTGAGGCGGCTGCCCCTTGGTTATCCATGGGCTGCGTGGTGTATGCTGTATGGGCCGGTTGAACGCACCTCAAGAACGACCAAAATACTTTTGCGTTTGCTTTGAAGGTTTAACTTCAAAGCAAAAGCATAAACACAAAATATAAAACCCATACAAAGTGCAGAGTTAAATACAATTAGAAAGTCTGTAGGCCTACTAGAGAAAAAATAGCAAGACTAAATATTCAGAGACGGTGTGCGTGACGAACAATGGGCCAAAGGTGCACTATTATTTCCCATTACCGACCATCTGTGGGGCCCAGATCGAGCGCCGTCTGACATATGCTGATAATACTCAGCAGGTTACACTGCCCTTCTCTTCCTGCTGTCACTTACATGTCCTCCTTTCCATGACGGAGGCCACTGCTTCTTACATCAAGGACTTTGGCCAATGGTATTTAAGCTCCTTGCCCTGAATGTGATTTAACTTCTCTATTAATATACATCTCCATTTTGTGCTTGGCTTTCCCTTCTTTCCCTCCTCTCTCCTAGCTGTTCCCAGGGTACCTGCGCCATAATGATGTCTTTAACACACAGGCCAACTGAGGTTACCTTCCTGTCAGTGCTTGTGTGTCCCCCCTGCACTCCTGTGAGCGATTCTAATTAAAGTCTATGTCTAGTCATTACTGCCATGTGGCCCTTTCACCCTGATCAGGAGAAAGTTGCTGTGGTTTTATCAAATTGAATTTTAATAAGTTTTGCTTCTCTCCATGTTTGCCTTTCTGTAGTAATTTCCAACAGTGTTAAATGAAAGCATCAAATATTTTTGACACTGATGGTGTTTTTTATTGCAATTTTCCCTCTGGTGTCAATAAATGTATGTTAGGCTGTTAATAAAAATATAAATTATCGTTAAAATGTCCTTAGGCCATTTTATGCTATCTGAAAAAAAAAATGTCCTTGGAAGACAAAAAAAGTATAATAATTCAAAGTGGAAAATCATTTTCTCTCTACCAATGTGAATGATCTACCCACTGTTGCTGTAAAGACTCACTCCTCACCAAAACCATCACACCCTTCACTGAGTTCACACTGTTGCCTCTTTGGGGTTTTTATTATGCGTCGTCACAGGCATACTAATTGATGCGTAGGGGTATGTGAGGCGGTGGCTCCAAACGGATTCTGATGAATTATTTCTGATGTTGTGAAAGTTGTCTCATGAGAAAGACACCAATAACCATTTCAAAACTCTCCCTGCTTTAGATGCTCTCTGATTATTACATTCTTTGATCATAAATCCAATTAAATAAGCGTTTGCTAATCAATTCAAATGATATTAACATTTCTACCATATGTTACAGATGATTGTTTTACATTGCATTTATAGATTAGAAAGAACACATAAGTGTTTGCAAAATATATAATCCCTTTGTGTCATATATGAATACAGAGGTGCACATGCATGCACTGAATCTTAATATAATGCATGGTATGTGTGTTTGTGTGTGTATGTGTGTGTTTGTGTGTGCGTCTATGTGTGTGTGTGTGTGTGTGTTTGGAGTGTGTGTGTGTGTGTGTGTGTGTGTGCGCACAGGAGCATGTGGGACCAGTATAAATATGATTGTGCTGTGCACAAGTCATATTTATGCTGGTCCTACATGCTCCTGTGTAAATTATGTGAACAGTGATTTAGTACGAGCTGGCCTCTATCAGATTCTCCTCGGTGTATAATGTCCCCCGGTGTTTGCCCCGGGAGTCTCTGCCACTGAATAATCCAACCCTCACCCACTGTGAAGGACGAACAGTCTCCTCCAAGAGAACTGCTATACGCCAATCAGTATCAAGAATGCAGGCTGGAACTAATAGTCAATTCAGTTAATGCACAAAATATATTTTGTTGCTCATTTAAATGGCTGCTACCATGTACTGCTACCAAAAAATGGGCCATATTTGCTATTTTTTGCACTAGTGGTCAAATAAACAGCATAATTGACACGCAAGTACAAGCGGTGTGTTATTTAAGATAACATTAACCCTTAAAATAGAGGATTTACTCAGGATGCGGTGGAGTGTAACTGTTAATATGACACGAAAACAGCTTTGAAAATGTACTGAGCCGGCACTAAGCAGGCAGCCAAGCCCCCCCTCATCTCTCATCTTCTTTTCATCTCTCTCACGTCCCTGCTTTACAACTGTCAGTTTCTGGTGTGGGTTGGCCAGCTATGTGTCGAATCCCTGAACATGTTACTTCTACTAAAGAGAGGGGGGGAGGGAGGGAGAGCGAAATGTTTTGGCTCTCCCACATTCAGACTACACAATAGTCTGAACGTGAGACAGATCCACTACGAAACAGTGAGTAGGTCTCCACGATTAGTCCTTGAAAAAACACATCATTTTGTTTGAAGAAAGTGTACAGCTCTGCGTCAGTATGGATTGATTCAGTGGGGATGTTAACAGATAGAACGCCCTTGAAGGCTGGTGAAGGTTACTAAAACAGTGCCACTTCTCTGATTAGAAAGAACCACTACACCTAATTGGTTGATTTGAACAAATGATGGTCTGATACGTGATTGCTTGCTTTTCTGTCTCTATTCTGAACCCACAACAAGAAATTATACAAATTCAACCATTAACTTTTCACAGATAGAGAATTAAGCATATTTAATGGGAGACAATTATATTTCAGCCTAATTAAATAGTTTGCTAAAATAAACAATCCTTAACTTATCTTAAACCTAACATTCACCTGAAGCAAAGTCTCTTTAGAATGCATTATTTTGTTACATTTTGTATAAAGCTCTCTTAATGTTAATCAACTGAATTAGCAGTTGGGGCAATTCATTAACATAAAATTACAATATATGACAAATGACTATGGGTCTGCCTACATTAATGAACAACATTAACTTTGACCTTTGCATCTGTCTCCATCCAAATTACTCCTGCTAATGTGGCATTAATGGGACAAATTAAATACAGTTTTTGTAATAGAGAATAAAGATTGGTAATAAATTTCCCAGATAATTGCATTTTAGTGGAACGGCTGGTAGCTTGGTATAGGTCAATCTAAGAAACACTGTCTTCATAACATGGATACCACTACAGTGATTTGGGACCAAACTCAATAGATTTCCTTGAGGGTGGCGTGGTGAGCCACCTATATGTGTAGGTACATTGAGGAACCACGTAAGCTTCTCATTTGTACTCCATATACAACCTTTGTCAACATAAACGGCAGACATTAACAACAAGCAGACATTGTCAATACAAACATCAATACATTAGCAGCATTTACTCATTTGTCAAGGTCACTCACTTGGCAACCCTACAGGGATTTGTTTAGGAAATAAAAGGGAAAAGTCATAAGAATGCCTTCTTTGCTTCAATTGGTTCCATAGCAACACTGAATAAGCCCCGCCCCTGTATGATGTCCCTGACCTCATTCCATGACTTTGCTAGTACAATCACTTCTCTAGAAGGATACCCTATGTGGCCTGCTGCTGCTTGTGTGAGACCCTGGAGCTTGCAAATGTATGATCGGCCCCTGGATGACGCCATTGATAATGTAAATAGAGATGTGCTGCCACCACACCCTCTCCTTCCTTCCACCGGGACCCCCCGGCTATGCCTCCATTAACACTCCTTCTTCCCCCTCCCAATCCTTTGTCATTCTGGACGACACGTTTCACTCCGAAATGCCGGTTATAATTGAATATCTTGCAAGCATGTATTTATGCTTCAAACTTGAATGGGCTACAGATTATTGATGTTGGGGATTAGTTGGCGTACAAAATGTGTTATTCGTTTTAAACACATAGTGAAGTTGGTGTATCCATCTTCATCACTAGATCTGCAGCTGTTGATCAATATTTGTCTGTTGCAAAATTGTACAGTTGGATTGTATCAGGAAACACAATAGTTATTGACCTATTGTTATGAACCAAATTACTGCCCCCTATTGGCAACTTGACAAACGTACAAAGTAATAGCTATGGAGCCTACAATTTGAAGCTTGTCACACACACACACACACACACACACACACACACACACACACACACACACACACACACACACACACACACACACACACACACACACACACACACACACACACACACACACACACACACACACACACACACACACACACACACACACACAGATGAGCACTATCATGATTAAAGATATGAAAGATACCTTTGACAGAAAGGTTAACCAATCATATCCAGATCAAAAAATCCATGGGATGCATTTTTTCAGCATCTTAGCATAAGCCGTTCAACTTATCTTGCTTCTTGCTTACGACTTATGACTCATATTTAATGATACCTTGATATCCGGCCAAATGGCTTGGGTTGTAAACTACCAGACAGCTGTCTTTTGGGGAAATGACTTGAATAGCCGTTTGTCAGTCTGCTTCATACATTTATTTCCTTTTTAAGTATATGTACATGTTTAGCCAGCCAATGGAGTCTAGCTGCTGAGCCAGCCATGAGGCTTCGACCATTCCAGGAGGTTTGGCTTCCAAGGGCATCAGGAATTCCTCAAAATCCAACTGATGTGTGAGGCGCTCTTTCCTCGCTCCTGTCAATCAACTGTGCAGTGGTTGCCTGGCAGCCCCTGACCTGAGGGGAGAGGGGCTGGGGGATAGGAGGGAGGGGCTGTGGGGAGAGAGAGGAAGAGGAGAGGAGAGAGAGAGAGAGAGAGAGAGAGAGAGAGAGAGAGAGAGAGAGAGAGAGAGAGAGAGAGAGAGAGAGAGAGAGAGAGAGAAGAGAGAGAGAGAGAGAGAGAGAGAGAGAGAGAGAGAGAGAGAGAGAGAGAGAGAGAGAGATGGAAATGGGTTGCGGCGGGTGAAGTGTGAGTGAGTTGGGAGTGGGGAGTAGTGAGTCATGTGACAGGAAGAAAAACGTAGAAAGCACATGTACACTCTTTATCTTTACCCCTTGGACACAGAAAAAATAACAAACTCCAGCCTCCATTTTTCAGTTTCCAAGATTTTCGCTGTGTAAACAAGTAGCTAAGACATATGCACATACATACAAACACATTTACATGAATAAGACACACACACACACACACACACACACACACACACACACACACACACACACACACACACACACACACACACACACACACACACACACACACACACACACACACACACACACACACACACACACACACAAATACACACATGATGAGGCAGACAGAGATGCCTACCAGTCGTGGAACAAAGCTGATGTCCCGTTTGAGGCCTTTACCGCTGCTGATATTATGGTGAAGGCGTAAGACATCCTCTCCTCTCTGAAAGGGCTTCTGAACCTGCTGAACATACAACAATCATACACACACGCACCACACGCAGGCACACACAGATGAACATACCAAAACTAGGTAGTTTTTTTGATTAGCTTTTTTACCAACAGCTCCATCTTATCTGAGTGACCTTAAAGGTTTCATCCCTTCTTTGTGCTTTGTCAACACTGACAGAAGTATTTTATAAATTGCGGAACCACCTGCAAATAATTTATCTTTGATAGCATGGCATCTTTCCAGGAGGAAATGAGGTGTGCAACATGGATCATTATCCCAGGGACCTAGTGCAACATCAGCAACATTAGCAACATCCCTGCCCCATCCACACCCGCCCCTCTTCCCAACACAATGACCACTTTAACGCCATCAACACCAGCAATTACTCATAGATTACTCTAGATCGCAAGAACAATATTTTCTCAGCCGGTACGCGTACCCTCAAACCGTAGTTCTGCAGGCAGCAGACACTAATGCCCCTTTTCCAGCGAGACTTCAAAAAGTACCAGGTACCAGGCACCTAATTTTGGCGATCGAAACGCAAAAGACGCGGGCCGGGTCGAGGCGAGTTGAGCTGTTAGTGTCAGTGGAAAAGGCGCATAACTTGGGGCGTTAAAAGTAGAGTCGAAATAAAAAAACCGGAGTAGTAGGTTATGGTTAGGAGACCTTCGGGGGCTCATTTGGGGTCTTCTTCGATGTGCCCCCACTGTTCCCCTTCTGCTCCTTGTGTTGGTGCTTGCGGTCAACCTTTGACTGGACCAGCTCTGACAGCTCATCGTCATCGTAGGCTCTGGCTAGAGCCAGGCAGTCATCACCTAAAGAACCACACATACACACAGCACAACAAGACACGTGTGTGCGGAGATGCTCACAACCAATGTGGCCGCCAACAGGAAATAGATGTTATTTTTCCTCAAGGATCAAGGGGTGACAAGGATGACAAGACGACAATGATTGGATATCTACCATTCAGTTTGCAAGTCTTGTTCGACCGCCATTGGGTTCGGCCATCAAAGTTCAAAGTTCAAAGTCGGCTTTATTGTCAATCCCAAAATATGTGCAATACAAATAGAGGAATTTTGGAAATTAGGTAAAATTAAATAAAATAATTAATATTTACCCTAAATAAATTCGCAATAGTGCAAAGGAAGGCCTAAACAAAACGGTAAAACAAAACGGTATATATACAATAAAGTTAAAATAGTATAGGGTCCAGGGTTCTTGGGGCCAAATGGGGGAGGCCGTTCAGAGTCCAGGGTGTTTTGGGGCAGAGGGGATGGTGGGTGGTGCTGCGGTACCGTGTTTGGTCTCCGCCATGATGTCGGCGCCGGCGTTGATCAGGTAATCCACGCAGCAGAGGGCACGGCTGTCGATGGCCGTCATTAGGGGCGTGCCCCCGTGGAGGGCCGCGGCGTCCACCGTGGCGCCGGCACTCACCAGCAGCTCCACCATGTCCCGCCGACCGGCGTGGCAGGCGTGGTGGAGCGGCGTCCAGCCCAACTGGTCCCTCGAGTTCACGTCAGCACTGTGTCAAGGGAGAGGAACACGCCACACGCGCACACACACACACACACACACACACGCACGCATGCATGCATGCATGCACGCACGCACACACACACACACACAAACATTCATGCAAACAGACATACACGCACACACACATACACACACGCACACACACACACACGCATGCATCCACATACACACACACACACACACATGGCGCACGCATATGCACACACACACAAAAGCTCTTGACCTCATTATATTTTCTTTGAAATCGGAAATGAATACAGAAATTGGAAAATGATATTATACATTTACAGTTATTATATATACTTATGGAGCGAGCAATATCCCAGCATAATAGCTCGCCTAGAACCAGACGAAGTTGTGAGCTAACGTTTTATTTGATCTTGCTTATGCGTCTGGCCTCCCTCCCTTACAGACCAGATTCCCAGATTGTCTGTTAACACTGATACACGACCATTCATCCACCTCATTTGTAACACATACAATAAAATATACCCATCTGTCCTCTCATTGCTGATTCTAAAACCATTCTCCAGTCTATCCTGCTCCTTCTATTGAGGGTCTGCGAGTTACTCCTAACCCCAGTGAGATGAGGAACCTGGCAACTTCCAGGTTGATAATGCTGCATGCGGTCATCAGAGGTGTTTTGTAGTAGCGGTCTTGAACGTCCACCGGTACCCCCTGGCTAAAGGCAAGGCTCAGGGACTCCAGGTCAGATGTCTTCACACAGTGGTTGATGTGTATAAACACCTACCCAGGCAACATGGATAACATGTATAACTCTACCACTAACACAAACTACAATTAACAATAACACCACTATCGCTACTGCTCTTAGCATACTACTGTATTAGCGCTATCATAACTTGTTCCCTACCTTGTGTAACAACAAAATGACTACTGACTTCTAATACAAAAAACAGATAAAAACAATTAGGTTAACAACAAGGTCAATGCAGACAACACACACACACATTCAAACACACACACAGACACACAGACACACACACACACACACACACACACACACACACCACACACGCACGCATGCATGCATGCATGCATGCACGCACGCACACACACACACACACACACAGACACACGCGCACACACACACACTCTGAAAAGCGCATTAACAACACACAACAAACACAGCACAGACCCACAAGGCATGGCATGCAGACGCGCACCTGATCAGGCTGGTCTATGTACCACGCGCGGTCGTCCTCGATGGCGTTGCGTGGACGGCGGCCCGGGACGAAGAACCCGCTGTCTATGGCGGGCTGGCGTTGCTCGATCATGAACTCCGGGTGCCGTACGTCTGGGCGGCGGCGGATCAGGAGCTCGGGGAGGATGCATATGGGCATGGGTAGGACCGACTTGCCCCGGCCCGGCCCCTTTCCCGCCTTCTTCTTCTTCTTCTCCGGTTTGGGCTCGTACGAGCAGAGGGTGAAGGCCTTCTGCAGGTAGCCGAGGCCCTTGAAGAACTCCCCGAGGTCGATCGCCTGCTCGCCGCCCTGCTGGTGTGCCTGAATGATCTACAGACAGAAGGACGGACACGGGTGGACGCACCCTTCTTTACGGGCGCCTTGGTTGCGTGCGATATAGAGTGCGTTTGATTGTTGAGGCCTTCTCGCCTGTTTTGTGCGGCAGGTTTTTTTGAGGGAAGTCATACCTGCTGGAGCTGGTCTTCCTCCAGCGGTGCTTTGTGATCCTTCAACACCGTGGAAAATGTGCCCATGGCAACGGTTTCCAGGCAAGCCTCCGCATCCTCCATGGTTTCCATGGCAGTGCGCAAGGCGTCCTGGTTCTCACAGGACCAGTCGTGCAGGGTGAGTTTCCAGGATGGGTTGGGGTCATCGGCCCCGGGTTTGGACAGCTTCCCCTGCAGGAGAGGGGGAGGAGGACGAGAAAAGGAATCGCACAATCTCCCCATCCTACTGAATCCCTTTAGCTACAGCTTCAAACAAGCCATTAAAGGGGACATATTATACCACCAGGTGTGCGTGTGATTGGCCGTTACAAGCCGTTTTGAAAATCGGCCTCTCTCACAAGTGGGCGTGTCCAGATGTACGGTGGATAGATCAGTCTACCATCCGTCATACCCCTAGGTGGACCGGCCCACTTGTGATGTCACGAGAGGCAGTTTTTCTAAACGGCTTGTAACGGCTAATCACACTCACAACTGGTGGTATAGTACGTCCCCTTTAATGAAAAGCTCAGAGTATGAGCATGAGTACCACCTGGTCCATACCAGGTGGTAAGCCATCCATACTTAGATCTTAGTGATTCCAAAAAAACGACTTCCATAACAAGCCTATAACATTAGTTTTCTCCCCCATTTCGTATGTGTAGTGAATAGTGTAAGTGCAGTGGAAGGAGACATCTTGTGGTACGAGCACCCGGCACCCAGTTACCTGCATTGTCTCGGCCTTCTTCAGCTCCTTGGAGGTTGCCTTGTCTGTTGCCAACTGTCGAGGTAGGAGGCCATCCACGTTCTTCTGTTTAGTGTTACAGCCTGAACAAAATACGCACACGCAAACGCGCGCACACACACACACACACATATATATACTGTTTGAATACAGGTCAAACAGCTCAACATATTAAGAGGAATCTGCCTAGTACAGCATCATGCCCAAGGTAAAGGCTACAAGGTAGTTCTTGACCAGTAGTAGACTCTTGATTTGGCATGAGGAGGCTACCTCTCTGTGCCAGGAAGCGGCAGCATTCTGCAAACCCTCCGGCTGCAGCCAGGTGCAGGGGGTTACCCAGGTCCCGGTCTGCACAGCCCAGGTCAGCTCCATACGCAGACAACAACACTAACACCTGTGTTGAGAGAGGGGGGAAATGGTATATGGACTGCATTCATACAATATTGCTTGACATTCACCCATTCATTCACACACCGACGCTGGAGTCAACCATGCAAGGCGACAGCAAGCTTGTCGGGAGCAGTTAGGTAAGTTTGCCTTGCTCCTAGACACTAGGAGGAACCAGGAATCAAACTAGCAACCTTGCGGTTACCAGCCAACCCGCTCTACTTCCTTAGCTACTATCGCTCCAGGGGGCTGCCATAAGCCAAGGCTTGTATATTTGCGACGTCACATCAGAAGCATAGATTCATTGGACTGTCAGTTATTATGCTAGTAGAAACGTTTTTCGGTAGTAATTAACGTTGAAATTATTAAAATGAATGGACAGAGCACCGGAGGAGACACGGTGCTGGGCGTACCTCGAAGAAGCCCCCCTGTGCAGCCAGGTGGGCGGCTGTCCTCCTCCGCTGGTCCAGAGCGTTGGGGTCCGCCCCCCGCTGTAGGATGTCTCTGGCCAGGTCCACGGCCCCCACGCGACACGCCTCCATCAGTGCTGTTAGTCCCGTCACCTGTGGAGTAGGAGAGACATATTATGCCCCCAGGTGGGAGTGTGATCAGCCGTTACAAGCCGCTTTGAAAATCGGCCTCTTCTGACATCACAAGGGGGCGTGTCCACATAGATGTATGACGGATAGATGAGCAACATTTGCTACAGTCCACGGCGTAGGCTGGTAGACTGATCTATCCAGCACACATCTAAGTGGACATCCCCACTTTTGATGTCAGGAGAGGGAGATTTTCAAAACGGCTTGTAATGGCTAATCACATTCACTACTGGTGGAATAATATGTCACCTTTAAAAATAGCACTGTGACCCCAGAAACGAACATTGGGACTCTATGATGATTGTTTTCTTTATAGTTTGATCACAAACATTGGCCTAATCGCTATTGAGAACACAATGGTCCTCTGTCAGTATTTCCAGGGGCATATTGATATCAAAATAAGTAAGACAATACCTTTACCTATCGTTTGATTCTCGAATTGCTTCATCGTAACTTCCAGCACTTTATTGTGAAAAAAATTACAAAAAACAAGCAAAACATATGCCTATGTATGACGTGTATTATCCTGATAACACAATGAAAGCCTCCCGTTGGGTGACTTCAGAAGGCCGTTCACCTGGCTGACGGCGTTAGGGTCGGCGCCCTGGTCCAGCAGGCTGAGGCCCATGCTGCTGAACTCTGGAGCCCTCTGACAGGCCAGAACCAGCACCGGCACCCCCGCTGCGGAGCTGTTGTTGGGGTCGGCCCCATTGATGAGCGCCACCTGCAGGCAGCACTGGTGAAGTGTGGTGGGATGGAGACAGTAGAACAGCACCCCTTGGAGGAAAACAACCAGGCACACACTTAAATAATACAATAAAATGAAAGCACACGTGATGGACACAGACTCACACACAGCCACCCATAATGACAAACGATGCAGTAGCATTTTTGATCTGCCTTTAAAGCTGACATGTTATACCACCAGGTGTGAGTGTGACTGTTCCAAGTCGTTTAGAAAATCGGTGTCTTCTGACGTGTCCACCTAGATGTATGACGAATAGATGAGTAACGTTTGCTACAGTCCACTGGGTAGGCTGGTAGCCTGATCTATCCAGCATACATCTAGATAAGCCCACTTTTGATGTCAGAAGACGCAGATTTTCAAAGAACGGCTTGTAACGGCTAACTACACTCACACCTGGTGGTATAATATGTCACCTTCAGATAAATAACTAAATCCAAGGACCAAACCTTTGCCCTGGTGATCCACCAGCTCCATATCGGCCTGACTTTTGGCTAAGAGAACCATGGTGGAGTCCTGGCCCAGCTCTGCTGCCATCATCGCAGGGGTCCGGCCCTTCAGGTCCTGTACACTTGGGAGGGCCCCCTGGAGACAATACAGGAAGAACCCATCAAATTTGGCAAAATGGAGGATTCAATAAATCGGATGGAATTGTGCTTGATTGATTGATAGATTGAATGTTTGTTTGATGATTATGGAATCAATTAGATGTCTCTCCGTTCGAATGACCAACCTGGTTGAGGGTCATTACATTCTGGGATGGGAGAGCCAGTGTGCCGTACTAACTCTACCTGAGAGAGCAGGAACTCCACCATTTCTGGATCGGGAGCGATGCAGGCCAGATGCAGGGCAGCCTGGCCCTCGCTGGGCTCTGACAGGTTGAGGAGGTTTGGAACGCCCAGACGAAGTAGCTTCTTAATTTTGTTCTTGTCTCCGTGACGCACACATTGCAGCAGGTGATACACCTGGCGATGTAAACAAACAATGAATTACATGAATTACTGTCTTCTAATTTTAGATATTTTAAAATATACATGGTGATAAATGGGGAGACAAAAGTGTGTGACACAAAACAGTATCTAAAACAAAGGTTAGAGTTAAGGTTAGGTGAACTTCTCTTGTTCTATGTTCTTGTTTCTGCTTGGTATGATGTCATGGTTCAGATTCATAAGTATAACAGCACAGACCTGAAGGATCTCAAGATGCCCAGAGGCTACTCTCATCTGGACTCCAGGAGCCATTGCGCTATAGACTGACTGGAGACACACACACAAACATAAGCACCCCCCAACACAGACGCTCACGCACACACACACACACACACACACACACACACACACACACACACACACACACACACACACACACACACACACACACACACACACACACACACACACACACACACACTTAAAACTGTAAGTACTGTACCACCCTAGATTCCTCTAGCCTCTATCACAAAAAATACAACTAATAAACAAACATCCCCTGTGCGTTTTCATGGCGTGACTAAGCGTTAACGGAAATAGGCCTAAATCAACTTACAGCTCCTTTGCATCAGCTAAATCGTATTAAACGCATCTTCAAATCCAACGAATTCTAATAGAAACAACCAACAGGCATTTTCTTGTTGTCAGAGTAACAGAGCATATGAGACCATTTAATGGGTCGTCCGGGGTCCTTGTTTGATTTACATTTCCTACAGCGGCGTTGCCGGCTGTTGTATAGATACATAGTAATACAATTCAATAGCACGTAAAGGGGCCTCTATAGGATGTAATGGAATGTAATGGAAAACGTAATATGGATGACTTTGATGAACATATAGGACTTATGTTAGAGCAGCCATAACATTGGCTGCTAAGCTTCGGGGAAACTCGTCTACGTTCGGAAACGAGGACGAGGCGAAACGCAGCTCGTCAACTTGGGTCAAAGGCTGACTGTTTGCGACGAGAACAGGCTGCCGACAGATAATGACTTACTCTTTATGCACAAAGTCCACCCTTGTATCTATCACGTCTAATTTGAACGGACAACATGTGCGACAAAAAGATCCTTTGTATCGGCTTAGTGTGTCTGGACATTATCAATGTTGTGGAAAAATATCCGGAAGAGGATACTGACAGCAGGTTTGGAGAGCGTCTCATTAAGTAGTTTTCGTTTAAAACCCAGCAATGCCATATTGATCGCCGGTCCGCTGAACGCGAACGCTGTGATGATGCGTGTTTTGGGTTCAAAGGGCATGCGTGCTTTCTAATTAAACTGCTAAACATTGGCGCAGCATGCAGGACATGTTTTTTGCCTCACTAAAGCGATGACCTTCCAAAGAGAATGTTATTTATATTATTTTATAACTGGTATAATTGTACGTAGTTAAGGTTCTAATGTTGTTTATGCTACTGTTGTGATATCGTGCATTCATTCAGCGCATGCGTTGTAGGTGTCAATCCCAGCGCTGGCAGCGCGGAGGAAACGCCTCCAATTCGTGCACGGTATTGTCGCTTCTGGGTGCTCCGTGCGCATTCATGGGGTCCCTAGCCCCAGGGCCCGTGGCAGAGTAAGTACGATATAGCTAGACATAATAATATAGTATAATAATTAGTTGTGGTTGTCAAAGCGTGTCGCCATCTTGTTAAAATTGTCAAATGGCCATGTAAATCTATGTTGTAGTCCTACATCTTCATTGAAATAACTGCTGCACCATGTAGCCCCTATACATTTGTTGATAATATATAATAATGGACGATCTTTTTACCCACATTTAACATTTCCCATTTAGAGCATTGTTTTGGACAATTGTTAAGTGTTTAAAGCAATATGGGAATTTGAGGGGCTACTATGTTAATAATAATAAATTGTTTTCAGACTCAATATCTGTCTCCTTTACATACGTTAAATGTTTTCACTGTTACACTAACATTAATTTAAACCGGCTCATGTTTTTATATACATTCTGCTCTTACATTGCAAATAAGAAGACTCTCCCAGACTTCTGCTTCTTCTTTTGATCCATAATTTCTAACTGTCTGTCTCTTCTTCTGACCCTGGCCTTGTGTGTGTGTACGTGTGTGTGTGTGTGTGTGTGTATGTGTGTGTGTGTGTGTGTGTGTGTGTGTGTGTGTGTGTGTGTGTGTGTGTGTGTGTGTGTGTGTGTGTCTTGGTCTGACCCTGGTCCTCTGCCTGCCTGTCTGTCTGTCTCTCTTCTGACCCGGTGGTCCTGCCATCTGTCTCTGATGTAATTGCGCCTGTAGCTTTGTTCTTGATGACTTCCAGAAGTACAGCATCGACGTCTCTCTCTTGTCAGAGCACGCGCAGTGCTCCTTCCCAGCCTCCGTGGTCATCAGCAATGTGACATCGGGCAGCCGCACCATCCTACACATGAACAGGTCTGTGGGATCCATCGTGGTTCCAATAATGTATTTTCCTTTGAGCGTCTACAGGTCAGATTGCAGGGGAGCATGTTTGTCTTCACAGGTTTGGATCCTCTCTTCTACTTTTGAGTTGGACACCGACCACCCGCTTTATGTGGTTGTCCTTTTTCTCGCACTTCCTCCTTGTTCCGGGTCAGTGTTGCAATAAGTTCTTTGGCCTCTTGGGAGAGCCACGTTCTCACTTACAGCCCGTTTTCACTTTAAGGTACCACCAGTGATTCGGTAGTTCCTTTCAAGTCCTTCCTCTGTCCTCATATATCCATCAGAAGCAGGTTAAGTTGCTGTTAACACCAACTACATCCACCTCTGTGTCTTACTAATAGGTTGTTGGGTTTCAATGGAAATCTCTGAGAGCACCCTTCTCTTTTGCTCTCTCTCTGTCTCTCTCTGTCTCTCTCTCTGTCTCTCTCTTTACCTGGTGTCTGTCAGTTACATTGTGAGTGACTTCAGCAAGCGTGGGGTGGATATCTCTGGCGTTGCTTGGCAGCAGCAGGGGGAAACTCCGTGCGCGTGCTGCGTGGTGTGCCCGGGTAGCGGCTCGCGCACCGTGGTGCTCTCGGACACGTAAGAGCGGAACCTTTGAACGCGGCTCCGAACCTGGATCAGATAATATTTCACAAACCTATAATGGATCCCTGGCTAGTGTGTTAAAAGCGTGGGTTTGTTCTGATGGTGTAGCCACGTCAGAGTCATTCATTCACTTCAGGGGCATTATGGGAGATATAGGCTCCCCTATGGCTGAGTTCACTTTAATATTTGAATCCCAACGCAAATGTTATTTAATCCAGGTCTGGAAAGGGTCCAACTAAGATCGTGGAGAATTTGGATTTGATTTCACGTCGGGGGGACTAATGTAGACCAGGTGGCCCACTGCAGAGAACTGGCCGACAGGAGGAGACAGAGAGTCACTGTTATACTAACAGGTATGACATGAAGAAGGTAACTGCGTTCACTTTTGCCCAAGGCCCCTTCAGCAAGCCAATGTAGTATCGCTTATGAATCACTTCATCAAATGAATGTTTAAGCAGCAGTCTATGTAAATGAACCAGAATGAAGAGCGATACATCAAGATAGTAAAGGAATAGCTTGGGGGTATGTGCACAGTTAATACGAGATGATGATTTTAAAGGGTGTATTTAACTTCCACTGCTCCTTTTGAGTTGACTGTGGTCCTCACGTTTGTTGTGTGCTGTTCTTGGTTGCATGTAGCAACTGTAGTCCCTCACTGACTGAAACCAAGACTTGCAGATGAATGCAGATTCATTACCCCCAAGGCATCATTGCTTATAAAGTAACATGATAAAGTAGTAGGCTCAAAGCCTTCATCTTTTCAACATCAGCCTCTCTGCAGTGGTGCGTGATTATACAATAAATTGGAAGGTATTCATTTTTTAAATATTAATATCTGCATGCTTAATTTCAATTTCAACATCAAAACAATTCATTCATTAGTTAATTTATACTTAATTGGTGTACATTTGATTTTGAATAAAGTTTTTTCTAAGAGTGTCAGTCCATCTAGACATTGTTTTCTATAGAAAAAGATAGTACTAGTAAATGAGGGATATTTAACATCTAGCCAGATGTATTTTCTATACAATCTTTCTGGGGATTTCTAAGGAAACTCTTGGTGATAGTATGGTATATCATTAGATTGGTACCAAGAACTAAGCACTGCAGTATCCCCAGAAATGTAAAAATAAATGTAAAGACTTTTCTTTGTAATGGTTTTATTTGCTCTTCTCTTTAAATATATTTAGTATCACATTGCTTTCATCTTTTTAAAATCCAGTTGTTTTATTTTATTCCCTAATGAATCAATTTGTATCATCACACATGTTGATATGTTTATTCGTTCTAATATTTCAAAAATTAACTTTTTAATCAAAATTCTGATTTATTTGAGTAAACTCAGGCATTATGACTGTGAATAGTATTTAATATACAAAACACAGAGTGTGCAAATACATGAACGTCTATTAATTTCCTTTCTTAACTAAACAATTTAGTTTGCATGAAATCCCTTTTATAAGCCTTTTAAAAATCTTGCAGGGGAATAGCTAAACTGGAGACAAAACTAAAAAGGATGTTTAGGATAACATCAAGGATAAAGCGATGTTCCAAATATTTAGTGCACTCTGTCTTTAATATTACTCTGGCATACTTTTTTCTTCTTTCTGACATTTCTTGTCTTCTTTTTACTCATCTCACCCTCTCTCTCTTTATTTCTTTCCACCTCTCTCTCTCTTTATTTCTTTCCGTCTCTCTCTCTCTTTATTTCTTTCCGTCTCTCTCTCTCTTTATTTCTTTCTCTCTCTCTCTCTCTCTCTCTCTCTCTCTCTCTCTCTCTCTCTCTCTCTCTCTCTCTCTCTCTCTCTCTCTCTCTCTCTCTCTCTCTCTCTCTCTCTCTCTCTCTCTCTCTCTCTCTCTCTCTCTCTCTCTCTCTCTCTCTCTCTCTCTCTCTCTCTCTCAGGAATCTCCCTGATGCAACGGCAGGGGATTTCTCCAAGGTGGACCTCAGCCAGTACAAGTGGATTCACTGGGAGGTGAAAGCCCTTCAGCAGCGCAACCATCACAGGACTATGGTGTATGTACATATCAATACATGTCAATGTTAATGTTAATGTTGTTGCTGTTTTTGTTGTTGTACATTGTAACCTGTAGGGTCGGAATGCAGGGGAGCAGGTGAAAATGATCCAGCAGGTGGCGCTCTATAACAGCCTGTTGCCAGAGCAACAGAAAATCACAGTGTCAGTGGAGATCGAGAAGACCAGAGAGCCTCTGTACCAGCTGTTCTGCCAGGGGGACGTGGTAGGCCCTATTGTGTTTTTGCAGACGTGTGTGTGTGTGTGTGTGTGTGTGTGTGTGTGTGTGTGTGTGTGTGTGTGTGTGTGTGTGTGTGTGTGTGTGTGTGTGTGTGTGTGTGTGTGTGTGTGTGTGTGTGTGAGAGATATGTAGCCAAGATGGAGACCAATTACTGTACCCTGTCAATCATAATGTAAGATATAATAATCACAGATTCCTATGAGAACCACAAACCAATCGCTGTCTGCGGCCAGTTGTGAAATTAAATCTGAAAATAAAATGATTTATTGAGGACAAATAAGCCTACAATCAAGATACCTCCAAGACTTGGTTCATCATCTTACTTTTAGGTGTACTGTATATTAATACACCATTATGTCAATGTCAAAAGGTAACCCTTAATCAACCCTTAATTATTTGAATCTGGCCAGCGAAACCAGATAAAAATAAATAAAAATCATCTGAGCATTTCATTTATTGAAAGCTATCGGGACTGCAGATTGAAATGAGCTTTTAGCAATAATAATCTGGGTCAAACCATCTTTTTACTCCACGTAATTAATGAACCTTGTACATGGTCCCTGTTTCAAATAAACCAATAAAATAAACAAATGTCAAGAGAACTTCAACAAATATTACAAAACATATTTCGAAACAAATAGCCTACCCTAGCCTTAATTATGTGCACATTTCCCCATACAATTTAGTGTGTGTGTGTGTGTGTGTGTGTGTGTGTGTGTGTGTGTGTGTGTGTGTGTGTGTGTGTGTGTGTGTGTGTGTGTGTGTGTGCGTGTGCGTGCGTGCGTGCGTGTTTGTGTACTGGTACCATTCTATAGGCTGTTCCCAGCCATGTCTGATAAGTGGGTGTCTTCCCCAGGTGTTTGTCAGTAAGGACGTTGCCATGCACTTTGGCTTCAGCTCTGCCGAGACCGCACTCCTGGGCCTCTACAGCAGAGTGAAGGAAGGGTGAGGGATGGGTACTTTTTACATTAGGTATTCAGAAAGCCTTGCGTCCTCAGGGGTAACCTATGTTTGAGGACTTTCTATGGTTAAGGGAGGATTCAAGAGGCTTTAAACAGGCTTTCATCTTTTTTAGCAACAACAACACTTGCAAGGAACATCTAAACATTCAGCAGTACTTACAGTGTGACGGGTTAGAGATAATGAAGATCTATTACACTCAAAACAATGTGTGGGACTTTGTGTGTGTGTGTGAGTGTGTGTGATGCTCTGTATGTCTGTGTGCGTCTGTCTGTGTGCGAGGGTGTGCGTGTACAAGAAGTATTGAATTATTCTTCAAAGACTGGTCAGAGGATACAAATCGCTTTTTAATGAGAAACAGAAAAGAGCAACTAATTCCCCCCTCGGACCCGCTGCATTCCAGGGCTGTCCTAATCTGCGCCTGGGCAGAGAAAGGTGCAGATGCCATGGGTCCTGACCGAGTAGTGGTCCACTCGGATGCCTTTCCCCCCAAGGCCCTGGTAGACACACTGGGAGCAGGAGACACGTTCAACGCGGCTGTTATCTTCACTCTGTCTAACGGTGAGCGTTAGGATGTTAAAGGGGACACATCATACCTCCAGGTGGGAGTGTGATTAGCCATTCCAAGCCATTTTGAAAATCGGCCTCTTCTGACATCACAAGTGGGTGTGTCCACCTAGATATTTGCTGGATAGTTCAGTCTACCAGCCTACACCAGGGGTCACCAACACAGCGGGCACCAGGGCGCCCGCACGGACCATATGAGGCGCCCGCAGGCCTGTCCTAAAAATAGCACAACTCATTCTTGAACAACTCTTTCCCACCTTTTTTAAGTCATTGTTGATAATTATTGGGAGAAATCATTAACACAGGATCAGTGTCTTCACATAGATGAGTATCATTAATCATTAATAATAATTTATAACTAAAGGCAAACTGAGCAAATGTGTTATTTCAGAAGAGTGTATCAAACTGGGTGCCCTTCGTATGACTCAGTACCCGTGAAGTAGCTCTCAGGTTCAAAAAGGTTGGTGACCCCTGGCCTACCCAGTGGACTGTAGCAAACTTTGCTCATCTATCCGTAAAACATCTAGGTGGACACGCCAACCTATGATGTCAGAAGAGGCAGATTTTCAAAACGGCTTGTAACGGCTAATCAAACTTACACCTGGTGGTATAATATGTCACCTTTAATGACGGCCTTTCCTACTGACACCTGGTGGCCTGGAGGTTTCAGGAGTTTGAGGGGTTGACTGGTTCACGCTTGTTGGCTGCTTGCTGCGTGGCTGTTTAAAGTGATGGATAACAGAAATCCATAATTGACTTCTTATTATGTTATGAAGGGTTATCAAGTTACGAATCAGAAAAATGATGTTCCAAAGAATCCCTTGCAATCTCGGGTAATTTCAGAGTCTCGATTTCCTTCTTTTCTTCTATTCCTTCAAGCTGATTTAATGGGTGCCGTCTATACTCCCTCCTGGCTGAGCGGGTGACCCTTTACTGTGCACTCAGGTGGCCAAGCCAGGCCACTCACTTTACGGAGAAAAGCTTTCTGTTCCGATATTCTTGTACTAGAGAATCAGTTTCAAACACGATACAATGGAGATTAAGGAAAACATCTGGGGATGTAGTAGGAAACGCAAGGCGAATCATGATGGATCAGAATGCAATCAATCTTCGTTTTAGTTTTAATGGCCTGACCTTTTGACCTAGGGTGTGAGAATAGTATTTATTGGTTTCTCTTTATTCTTAAAATCTATAATTTTTGAAGATCATACTAGATTGAAGAACACAACATTGAAGAAAATGAAAGTTGCAAACACAGCACCTTGTCTAACTTCTTCTCTTCTGCTCCCCCTGACCCCGTCTCTCGTTCTGAAGGTGGCAGCCTACAAGAGGCCTTGACCTTTGGTTGTCAAGTTGCTGGCAGCAAGTGTGGTGTCCATGGTTACGACGGCATCGTGGTGAGGCACCATGACAAGTGAGAAGAGGAGAGAAGCCACAATGAGAACCACGAAAAGAGCAGATGAAGAAGACGCACAGGGCTGCCTGTAAAACATTTGGCAGTGGAAAGTTACACACGATCTTCAACGCAGTGCAACTCAGAAACTAAGCGAATGGTTTGAATGCTCTTCTGAGGAAATGTTATGCTATTGATGAATTGATACCTCAATGTTTTGCAGATGGAGAGCTGACAATATGACAGGGACCTCAGGCATGAAATTAAAAAATATTTTCAAAGCTAAGTGGTTTGAAAGAGAATGACTACTACCATCAAATCAATCTGACATGCTCATACTGGCCCAGTTAGACTTCACAGGATCAGGCAATAAAATGAAATCCTTAAAAGACATGCCTTAACAATACAACATCTCTTGGGCAATATAAAGGATGATCAAATCTTCCAAGAGCATGGAAATTCTCTCGCCCACAGTCATTATCTTGATTTAAATGTTGTGCCATTTTGTTTAGTGATGTTCTCTTTCAGAAGTAATTGAGACTGTACAAGCTGGTGTTTTGTTAGGCTGGAGATCCCAGTTCCGCCCAGTCAACAGTGAAGGTTTGGCTTTTATTGAGTGCTAATAACAAGCTGGTTAACATATTGTATGTCTGATTTACTGTAATGCCACTTTTCCATAGGATCGAGCCAATCATTTCTGCAATGAAATCACCTTCATTTTAATAATGGAAAACACATGATTAGGACATAAAACAATGAGTCGCACCAACTGGGATACGAGTTTGAAACAAAAAAGCTTTTGAAAAATCCACTTGAATCAGCCCATCAGACTAATTATTTGTGTGATGCAGTGAGTGTATTATGTACTTGAATTCTATCAGACTGTCATGAGATTTTCTGAATAAATAAGCTCATTATACTGATGCCTTCTTGACTACAGAGCGAGAGTGCGTGCATTTGTGCATGCGAGAAAGCAAGAGTTTAATGTGCAGTGTTATTACAGTGGAGCAACCTCCGGCGGCCATGTCCTTTCTCTAACAGATGTGCTAATAACACACCCACCAGCAGTGTCAAAATTATGGATGTGCGGTACCTTGGCTGTGTGTGTATGTGACGTGAGAGCGACGGGAAGCTGAAGTATATCCAACTTAATGATACACCCACGACAGGGTAACTAAAGTAGTGTGTGTGTGTGTGTGTGTGTGTGTGTGTGTGTGTGTGTGTGTGTGTGTGTGTGTGTGTGTGTGTGTGTGTGTGTGTGTGTGTGTGTGTGTGTGTGTGTGTGTGTGTGTGTGTGTGTGTGTGTGTGTTTGTTTGAAGATAAAAGATAAACAGGATATCTGTTCACATCGCCCAGCCGGTCACACACACACACACACACACACACACACACACACACACACACACACACACACACACACACACACACACACACACACACACACACACACACACACACACACACACACACACACACACACACTATCTGCTGGTGTTGCTTAAATGCCCCCACCCTTCCAAACTCCCACACTGTACAATATACACACACCAACCTCCACACACAGGAAAAACCAAAACAATTTACACACACACACACACACACACACACACACACACACACACACACACACACACACACACACCACACACACACACACACACACACACACACCTACACACACACTCACCTACACACACACACACACACACACACACACACACACACACACACACACACACACACACACACACACACGCACACACGCACACACGCACACACGCACACACGCACACACGCACACACAAAAAAAGAAGTCTATGCTTTGATAAACTAAATACCGCACTTGTATACACAGAGTACTAGGAATAGAGACACAAACACACCACTAGAGTGAGCTGGAATGTATGCTGAGTTATCTGGTTGGCCATCAGACAGCGCAGCAGTTGTGCCTTGGAATACAAGTCAGGGATCATTCTCTGGGTTCAAATCCCACTTTGATCTCGCAGTTCCAGATCTCTTGAATGTTCTTGAATGTATGCATACCAAACTCCTTTTGAAATACTTGTACTCTGGCCAATGTAGAGTTACGAATGGAAAGCGCCACACGCCAGAGACACGTTCTATTTAAAACCCGTCTGGACTCCATCCAGCGTTAACACTCATGGCAGAAAGCACTGGTCCCACCAAGCCCTGATGGTCGTCTGGTCTACCCCCCTGATCTTCACACACCAGATTAAAAAACGTATTTTCTTCGATTTCGGAGTCCTCTACGCGGAACCGAAGGTCTCTTTGAAGGCTTTCTGGCCGCGCTTCAGTCAGCGCAGAAACACGGCTCAGTGGGCCAGCGGGGATAAAACTGCCCTCCCAGACCCGGGATCAACTGGCATCACGTTGCAGGGCTACCTATGTCAACGCGGCCAGGATTTCATGCACGGTTGCTTGTTATTTCTATCTGCTGTGACCAATAGAAAGGGATCTCTTTCCCAGCTCAGCGGTTGAATGCTGCCCAGGCTTTGCTGAATGGTTTGAGCTCGGGGAAGAGAATAGCAGGCTTTGTTGGGTCGGATCATGGATAAGACCAGGAGATAAAGGCTTGGGAAGAGAGTACTGCTACAAGAAAAGACAAATAGCACGTGTGTGTGTGTGTGTGTGTGTGTGTGTGTGTGTGTGTGTGTGTGTGTGTGTGTGTGTGTGTGTGTGTGTGTGTGTGTGTGTGTGTGTGTGTGTGTGTGTGTGTGTGTGTGTGTGTGTGTGTGCATGTGTGTGAGCGTATGTGCTTTTACTCTGGAGTCTGCTGTGTGTGTTTTGGATTGTTAATGAATATGAAGCAATGTCTATGGCCTTCCTTACTCAGGCCGTAAGTATTAAATTGTGTACAACTGGGATATAAATGTGAACTCCTTATGTTTTCCTTAGTAGGCTTTCTTAAGTCCACAGACCGGTAGTAAGACTCCTGCAGAAAGCAGGAGACCTGAAGAGAAAGCCAAAGTCTCGGCAAGGTTTTGTTGTGTGTCTGCAATAATTGTCAGTCACCGTTTTTGGATGGGGCGCTGCTCTCTATATCCCCACATCACGGAGCACTCTTACTGAGTTGTCCATCTGTTAATGTTTATGGTCGATAATTACAAATTATTCTTGTGTGTGTGTGTGTGTGTGTGTGTGTGTGTGTGTGTGTGTGTGTGTGTGTGTGTGTGTGTGTGTGTGTGTGTGTGTGTGTGTGTGTGTGTGTGTGTGTGTGTGTGTGTGTGCACATATGTGCGTGTCTCTGTTTGCATGTTCATATGTCTGTAATCCTGTGTGTGTGTGTGTGTGTTTGCGTGTGTACATTTGCGTGTGTGTACATTTGTGCATGTGCTTGTGTGAGTGCGTGTCTGTCTGTCTGTCTGTCTGTCTGTCTGTCTGTCTGTCTGTCTGTCTGTCTGTCTGTCTGTCTGTCTGTCTGTCTGTCTGTCTGTCTGTCTGTCTGTCTGTGTGCTCAAATGGACTCCCACACTTGGGACTCTCAGTAGCTGGCCCCTCAGGCCAGGTCCTTATTCACATGTATAAAAACAGCTGGGTCTCACAGTATCAAACTCAACACAACTGAGACCCCCTACGCGAACATAACACAACATAATGACACACACACACATCCACAAATGGGCTTCTACTTGACTTTGAGCTCAACCACTTTTACTCCATGGCAACTTCTTTTGAGTGCAACAGTAAACAGTTTTAATACATTAAACATCTGCAGTAAAAGGTGAAAACACTGGTGAGTCTTGCAAAGGTAGGATAGTGCTGACAGTAACGCTGTGTAATTTAATGTTAAAGAAAAACACAGCACACGGGTGGATGAAGGGAACTGCGATGGATGGTGTGTGGTTAAGAAGGAACCCTGTTTTGTTAAGATAAGAACAAAGCAAGCATATCGAAAAAACGGACTGAACCCTCTGAAAACCCATTACTCCTGAATAAGGTAAGAGGAAGCGAGACATATAGTTGTTGAACCTTCTCAAATGTTCTCAACTCCAGGTCACTGTTCCCGAAAGTCCAAGAAACACAACAAAGATATTCTGTCTGGGATTTCCCCAAATCGCAAGCAAAATGAAAAAAAAAGAAGCTATTCAAACAAGATTTCTATCCTAAGAAATCAAATTTGCTGACTTCATTGTGAGCACTTTTCAACTGACTGAAAACCACATTGTAAGTGCTGCTTTTACGATTGGGTTTTACCCAGTATTCTGCAGAACCAAGATAATCACAATGTGCTTCCAAAAACAACTCCGGCAGGATGCAATCGATTGGACTAAAAGCTCTGATCAAAAGGGGGGCTTTAAGGTAAGGAGTCCAGTTTAGCCTAAAGCTTGATTTTTCCAGAAATCCCCTGCCTCAGCCTGACTCTCTCTAATGAAAATAATTTGGAAATTAACTTAACAATGCTGTCTAATGCAGTCCAATACTGTGGAAAATATTCATTGACAAGGGTGCAATATGAGCACTGTCCCCTTGCCCATTTACATGCCATCATGGTGCAAAGTGTTTGACATGTAAGATGTTTTGATTGATCCTGTTGCGGCCATCAAAGACATGCATTTATGCAGTCAATTTACTCTATATTTGATTTTTTTCATGTGTGACTGAAGGACAGACGGTAGAAATATAATTAATATAATATTTGTGTAAGTGTGTGTGTTTGATTGTGTTTGTGGTTGCGTGTGTGTGTGCTTCTGATAGATGTATGTTTCTATGTATGTCACAACACCTGGGTTGGCTAACCCGAAAGATATTTGTAAAAGGTCAACTCAGACAATATGCTACCTTTGTTAAAGACATGCCAAAAGAAACCAAAAAGAGAGTACACGGTTATAATAGATTTATTTGAGACACACATGTTGCAAATAAGAGTGAAGTTCTTTACTAAGGCACTTTTTCACGAAACAGACAATGAAAGTAATGCAGATGTCACGCAATACTCAGCCATCAAACTCAACATAAAACTCGTATGGTAGGGTCTCTTCTCTCAAGTAGTCAAACTTTGGAGTGAGCTTGCTAGGCACTGTTCCAACATTACTGTCACCAAGTCCTTATCTCCTCTAATCTATTGCTTCATATCTTTATATATGTCATTAAAATGGCACAGGCCCAAGTTTTACATCATCATAAAAAAATGTAAAGATGATAAAGATGTTTCAGGGAGGTACGCATTGAAAATGCAATGTAGCATATGTGGCGTTTACAAGATTGCTGAAAACTGAAACGATGAAAAGTCTGCTCTGCCAGACTATGACGGACTCCATTTCCATTGTCTGTGAAAGTCATCAGCAGAAGGACCTTCAGCAGTGCCTCAAGACCCCAGCAGGACCAGCACAGCCAGCTGGTGCTTCTTAAAAAGCACAAGAGAAGATTTGACTCTTTATTAGTCTGTATGGAGATTCTAACATACCCAAACACCTTTGAGAAGGGACTGCAACGTTTCACCGTGAGTCATTTAACCATTGCATGAATGAATGTATGAATGAATGAGTTAATGGATGAGTATGTAGCCTCCAAACTATATACGATGTATCTCTCCGAATGAACCCAATTCTCGTAACTTTCCAATATAGCCTGATCGGCCTTCATTGGAACAACCTCAAATGAATCACTTCGATGACACAAAGAGGTTACGAATGAATGTAGGTATGGGTGGACCCAGAAACAACATCCCATTGTAATGACTGCAATCGAACGCGCCTCGCTCAGACTTGATGGTCCATCCAGGGCAGCACTGTGATTACTGCTCCACTAACGGCTGACAACACAAGAGACCCCTGAGAATGTACCGTGAGGCAGAGCTGGACTCCCAAGTGGGAGGCCCTCATAATAGCCCTTTCGAAGGAGTTGAATTGTTTCATGATTGCAGTAAAATAAGATATTTTCACTTTTTAGTCATTTTCTTTTTAAATGATGTCATTTCACGGTGGGTCAGAATCCCACGCCATTGATTGGTCCTGGACATTGAGTCTTGTGTGAAGAGGGAGACAAAAGGCCAGGGGCAGACACGGGGCGTTTCTATAAACGGTTTGAGCGATGGTTTAGGGCCCTCAAGGCCACCAGGGGGCCCTGATTCAACAACTTTTTAGTTTTTTTTGTGATTTGGTTCCTTAGAGCAATCTGAAAATGTGTTAAAATTAAGCCTTTGAGCAACAATGCAGATTTTCCCCGGACTCCCATACATGTTTGACCCTAAACCACAATAGTTTGGGTGGGGAATTACGAAAGCAACTAAGTTTGTTTTTGCCTCATACATATTCCAGAATTTCTAAAAATTTAGAAAGGGGGCAGTTACGATGTGACTTAGGGCCCCCAGCAGCTCAGAAACGGCCCTGGGCAGAAGATCGATTGCATTTGACGCATTCAGGGAAACAATTGTTAATGAAAAATGACATTGAAATGTTTATTTGGTAGACAGTGCGATACATTTCCAGCAATTGTTCCACCGAGGCGAGACTTAGTAAACGGTCCTGCTGTGACAATACCAACCTATCTAATGCTCAGAGGGGGTCAAATAAACAACAGGGCAATGCATTAATCGCACAATAACATTTGACAAAGTCTACCGGGAGGTGGTTGTACTGCCCCCTGATGTGAATCAACAAGCCAAAAGACAAATAGCCTCCAACCTTCCCTCCCCTCCCCTCCCCTCAGTCTGCAGTGGGTGCCCTTTTAACTGTTCTGTGTAAACACTCCCAGTTTCCCTCCATTAATGTGGATCTTTTATATGAAAGCAGAGTACTGTGTTTATGATTGGCTGACTCCTCCGTGCCCTCCACTGTCACTCTGTCTCTGGGGACTGTAGACTGAAACCCTTCTTTGGGTGTATTCTTTGACTTGTTTTTTTCTGTTACGTTGGTTTCGACTGGCAAGCATATCAACTTGGACACTTCCATGTGGCTGTAAAACTAATAGTTCACTAGCTTACCGTGCTCCAAACAAAGATACCAATTTTCTAGCGCCTTTTCATCAAATGTCAAACTTGGGAGAACATCTCTATGAAGTAAAATTGGGCTTTATCTAATTCCCATCTAAAGTGGCATGAAACTGATCCTTTCATCCGACTGATTTATAAACAGACAAGCTGAAAAAGTGAATCAAATAGATGAAAAAATGTATGGCCCAGACACATGAGGGAGGTAAACAATGAATAAAACGTTGATTGTAACATAGAATATTTATATTTTTATTGGAATTAATGTTTATTTCAAGATGGTGTCTTATGAGTCTTGAAATTATATTTTCTGTCTGTTTTTATAATCAAGGGCCACACTGAGTACATGTCAGACATCTTTTTGTGTTTGCATGATTTTGTGGTGAGGTTGGACAATTCTTCAAAACTGTTTAATCCTTTACATTGGACTTTTTGTGGTGAAAGGCACATGGAAAGATATAAAAAATTAAAACAAAAAGAGAAAGAAAGGTGCACTTTGATATAAAGCAGAAACAAAACATTCACAATGTGAATCCATCCAAATAGAATAACACAAGTTAAAAAAGCTGAAATAGGAGTCACCATTTCTTCACATCTGGCTGCTGTACTCCACCACACAAGACATTTGGCTTAACTTTGGCTTAACTTTGGCTTAACTTTGCCCTTTGACCTTGATTGGTGTTTTCATCTCTGTAGCAAAATGTGTAAAGCTATGTGCACATGGTTTGCTCTCCATACAATATTGTCCTTTCTCTTCCGTAGCAAACACTGTCATTTGCATTAATAGAGTGCTATTGCGTTCAATTTCGTCAGTATTTGCATAGCATCTTCTCAGTAATGCTAACCTCAAAAACAAAGTCCCCAGTAGACACAATGCAATGAATCCTGCCATAGAATCTACAGTCGGGTCACGTCTCAAAATCAATCGCTACGTCTTTAAAGGCACTAGAAGATTCTTTATTATCTCAACTGAAAGCCTATGGACACAGGCTCTTTGGCAGGGAATCACTTGGCAGCTAAAACAGGTACATAGTCATCAAGACTTTGGGCTTTCGTGCATAAAGCCATCGCCATAAGCCTAGCTCTTGTCCATAGTGATTTATATAAAATGAGGCACCGTAATAGTAACATACATCTTTCTGCAGTAGTACAACTCTGTGTGGTGAGCATGTCTTGAGAAATGCAACGCAGTCGATTCGATTATGGACGGGTAAAAGTCTTCGCTCAGTTCTAAGCGTTTATCTGGTAGTCAAGCAGTTCATGTGCTTCCATCACGTTCATCACCACTCTGAGAGCCAGGAACGAGACAAAGGAAGTGATGTAATAATTTAGGCAGTGGACTCCTCCTCCTGTTTATTTTCAATATTTAATATTGAAAAAAGTAATTTTTCTGAACATTCTCTGGCTTCGTCGTTTAGTTTTAGTTCTTTTGTTTTTTGTAACATTTTTTGTTGTTTTTTTCCTCTCCTCTCTTAAATCCGGTTGTCAATGTCAAAACACAAGTCGAAAAAAAAATCCATTCATTCATTCATTCCTCCTCTTCTCCTCCATTCTTCTTCCACACATGCGGTCAACACAGGTCTCTCATCTCCCTCGTCTCTCCTCCGTCTCCTTTCAACAAGTAAGTTCACAGGAAGGAGAGTGTGAGGGGAACAGCCTCACGGAAGGTGACCTCTCTGTGATCCAAGGGGGGGGTCCCCTTACATGTCCTCGTACAGCAGGACCCCGCTGAAGATGGTGAGGGGCTCCACGGAGTGGGCCAGCTTGCCCATCACCAGGTCGATGCACACCGTGTCCTGGGCCTTCAGCGGCAGGATGACGTTGAACACGGCCAGAGCGCCCGGCGGCGTCCGGGCCTCCGCCGCCGGCTTGTTCTCCAGGCCCTCGGGCTGGTAGCCGCCAGAGTCGGCGCGGGCCATGCCGTAGTTGGACTTGGACAGCACCGCCTCGATCTTGTCGTTCTTGTGGCCCGTCAGCACGGCGCTGAAGAAGTAGTGGCCGTCCACGGGAGAGGTGAACACGCCTGTGAGGGGGGGGGGGAGGAGGCACCAGGGGCGGTTAGAGGTAGCGGCTGAACGATTAATAGAATTCACACTGACATTGCCATGTAATAAAACGTGATATGCAAATCACAAAAGCTGTAATGAAAAAAGTGCAATTAAATTTTTTTTTTGGATATTTTTTATTTTTTTGTAATTAATTACTGCTACTGACTGGAGATCAGTAAGATTTGTATTTATTCTTCTTCTACAATTCAAAAGTTAATTAAAGATGTTATAATATCAATTCATGCATCAATTCATCTCAACACATAAAGGAAAGAGCCGTTAATATGTTGACTGATTCCAATGTTGTATTGGTCAGACTATTAAAGATGTGTTGCTTGTTTAGTGAATAATACAGAACATAAGGAACTTTAAAAAGAAAAATCGCACACTAAATCGCAATCGCAATATTAGTCGAAATAATCGCAATCTGATTATTTCCCCAAATCGTTCAGCCCTAGTTAGGTTGGTGATGGTGGACTGTCAGAAGCTTCCTAGTCAGGATGGCCCGGGTCGTGCTAGTCTTACCTGTCGAAGGGTTGTAGAAGCCTCCTTCGTTGACAAAGATGGTGTCGAATATGATGGTGCCGGGTCTCGCGATTGGTTTAGTGAGGGCGGCAGAGAAGGACAGCTTGGGCACATTGGCATCGGCCCCAGGCATTCCTAAGAACACAAGGAGACAGTGAGACATAGAAAGCCCTCACTACTGCCCTTATTTTCACAGAACGTCTCACACACAATATCCACATGTTTCCCTGTGTTAATGCATGGTCTTGTCTCGCTCAACTGGTGGAGCAAGGCATTATCACAGCCATGGTTAGGGGTTGGATTCCCTGTCTAGCTCAAGTTGTAGGGCCAGGCATTAACAGAGCCATAGCAAGGGGTTGGATTCCCTGTCTAGCTCAGGCCATAGAGCAAGACAATAAAACAAACATGGTAAGGGTGATGGATTCTCACTGAGGCAACCGACCCATGGCATTAAAGGGGTAGCTCGGAATTATGGACATAGGGCCTGATTCCCAAGTTAGCCTCGGTGTTCTTTATCATTGGAGACAGTTTTCAACACATTTCATTCAGTCCTTCTAGTCTGGCGTTATAATTGATTTGCCTCGGGTGTACTGTGGAGTGGGTAAGACTGTTAGCAGGCTAGTATTGCCCGTTGCCATGCGCTAGCCTAGCACGAGCAAACTCTGCAACACGAAGGACTGAATGAAATGTGTTGAAAACTGTCTCCATTGATAAAGAACACCGAGGCTAACTTGGGAATCCTAAGGCCCTATGTCCAAAATTCCAAACTACCCCTTTAAAGATGCTTAAGTCGAAAGATTCCATGAAGAGGCATATCGATTATTGTTATGACTTCAATAGACTTAGTAAATGACTGGAAAGGTTTAGCTACGGCTAAACCTTTACAACTAACTTAAACCATAAGCAGTGCACAAGGCTGTTGAAGATGTCGGATTCAGGATCCAACTGTTCATTGTCTTGGTATAAACCCATTGGGAGGTTCTACGGTTGCGGTTGAACTGTGTGCCTCTTGTCAGTTCAAAGCCAGATCCAAGCAGGCCATGTTACAATAACCATGTACAGATACTGAGACAATGACAGATAAACAATCAACATAAGGGAAAATACTCATATTGAATCGTCAAAAGAAAAACAGAAACAAAGACATACCTGTTTCACCTTTGGGACCTACGAGAAAAACAAAAGAGTTCTTTAGAAAGAGTGACATTCACAGGTTGGGAATGAGTTGAATGTATCTGTTTCATTAATGAAGAGTTATAATTGCATCATAGAATTTATGCAGCGACTTTATCATTTGCTCTCTTTCTCTGGACATTTCTGACTGCCCTAGTCACCTGATGCGTCTTTATCCTCTCACTAACTGACCTGTAAATCTGTTGATTTACCATTTAACTTTATCTCATTTACATACATTCTGGTTTTCTTCTATGTCCCCTTACTTAATCTTTAATGTCTTATGCCTAATCTCTCTCTCTCTCTCTCTCTCTCTCTCTCTCTCTCTCTCTCTCTCTTCTCTCTCTCTCTCTCTCTCTCTCTCTCTCTCTCTCTCTCTCTCTCTCTCCTCTCTCTCTCCTCTCTCTCTCTCTCTCTCTCTCTCTCTCTCTCTCTCTCTCTCTCAGGAATCTCCCTGATGCAACGGCAGGGGACTTCTCCAAGGTGGACCTCAGCCAGTACAAGTGGATTCACTGGGAGGTGAAAACCCTTCAGCAGCGCAACCACCTCTCACTAACTGACCTGTAAATCTGTTGATTTACCATTTAACTTTATCTCATTTACATACATTCTGGTTTTCTTCTATGTCCCCTTACTTAATCTTTAATGTCTTATGTCTAATCTCTCTCTCTCTCTCTCTCTCTCTCTCTCTCTCTCTCTCTCTCTCTCTCTCTCTCTCTCTCTCTCTCTCTCTTCTCTCTCTCTCTCTCTCTCTCTCTCTCTCTCTCTCTCTCTCTCTCTCTCTCTCTCTCTCTCTCTCTCTCTCTCTCCGTCCTTCCTTCTTTAAAACAAACATCTGTTGGATTCATAATTCGGTCCAGCCCCAGAACGGGCCTCTCTCCCCAGCCCCCCCTCCATCAAGCAGCCTTTCATCCTCCCCTCTGTGACCCCACCACCTTACACCCCCCCTCCAGCCCCCCTATCTCATGTCCTCTCATCCCCCCATCTTCACACAGCCATCCCTCTGTTAGATCCTTCCACCGTCTTCCCCCTCTCCTTACCTGGTGATCCCCTGGGTCCGTAGTCTCCCACTCTCCCAGGGGGGCCGACGGGACCCTTGCTACCCTGCTGACCGGTGAAGCCTCTCTCTCCTGGGCGTCCCGGAGGTCCTGGCGGGCCTGCGGTGGATAAGATTTGTGTCAATAAAACCGATAGGACACGATCAGGTCTTGAGACGTGTCACTGAAGAAGATGTTGTTGTGTTGTGTTCATCTCGGCGTGGATCACTGGGGTATGGTTTATAAGAAAGCGGGGCTTTAGGAAAGCTTCCAGTGCACATCAACTCCTGAGCCTCACGTTACATGCTTATCATCTCGTGGGCCCAAAAGTAGAAACAACCAAGTATGTTAAAGTCAACATGGCTGCTATCTGGGGAGGCTTATTAAAATAGTTAATATGATTGAGATGGATGCTGATCTAAAGATATGTGAAAATTAAATGGAGTAGAGTGTAATAAAGACACAGAATTTGACTTGGACTACTGTGTGTGTATAGCGTATCCAACAGCAACAAACAACAATGGCGCTTTAATGACAAGGAAAACATGTTGTTGAGCGTGTCTGGTATGCATTACATCAATACACAGATCATTTAAAATTGGACAGGGAAAGCATATTAAAAACACAACGGACAAATGAGAGCCGGGGCTGGAGCTGACTGGAGACAGAACGCAGAAGAACCAGCAGACCAAAGCATTGACAATAACTGCAGAACTGGGAGAATCGCAACAGGCAACACAAAAGTTGGGACATTGTTACAATACAAAGTGAAACAAACCAAAAACATCCAAGACTTTCACACATTGAGATACAGTACGTCACTGTGTGTCTGTAGTAGGTGCCAGCGAACCAGTGTGTGTGTGTGTGTGTGTGTGTGTGTTGGGAGGTGTGGGCGGGGGGGCTGTGCTTTGGGAGTCCACTGTGTGTTGAATGACGGGATTGTTTCTGCTTAACTGTGTTCCCATTGGGTTGGCATGGGATTGAAGTGCGGAAAAAGTCAACAAAGTCAACATGTCTCAAATTTGTTCACAGAAGTATGATTTATGTGAGTTTTGTTCCGTGCAAAACAATATTTGAATAATGTTGGTGGTTTGTTGATAAAAAACTGCAATAAGTTAAAAGCAATAAGTTCGATGTGACTTGCTGGCATGATGCCATGCAAAATGTATGAGTGTTCTTGTGACTCCATGACGATGTAGGTTTGCCAGTTTAAATCCTTAACTTAAATTACTGCATTTAATATATGCCTGTACTGGACCACATTTAACAATGCCATACAAACATAAGGGTTGAGAGTTATTTTTTCGATTTCATGTAAATATCTTTCTGAAATTTTTTTGTTTGTATGCTTTGGAACATACTTGATATTTAGTAGCTATGAGTTGCATTGCATGTATTTTTTTCAGAGACCTGGCATACAAACACACTGTGTGGTATCTCAGAGACAGAAAACCTGGAACCAGATAAGGCTTTACTGGCATTAAACCTGATATCTGTGTTTTAAGATTGGGTGTCTCAAATTTAAAATACGTTTAGAAAATAGATGTAAAATTTGAGGGATGAATAGAAATCTGTGGTTACAGATCACCTCAAGGCTTGTCCGATACAGTGCCAACATCAATAACTATTATCGATTCAACTTGTTTGAGTGTTTAGTATACACAACGCCAGCTATCCGCCCCACTGGCTTCAAGGCTGAAAGTTGGATTTCTCAGTCAGGTCATAGTTAGTTTAAGTGCAGCCCCACAGACAAAGCATTTCCAAACCTCTGTGCAGCACAACAGCACCTATGAACAAGGAAAAGGAAGATAGGAGGAGAACATTTTTACTTTTTCAGAGAATTGGGATTTAAAATCAAAATTTTACAAGATAAGTAACATTACTGGAACTAAAAGATAGACGTAGGGGTGCGAAACACCTAGTGTTTGATGGATACGTGGATGTTACACTGGTCAGTAATAAACACTAGCCGAAAATACTTTATTTTTTCTGTTGTGAGAAACAGTTTCCATTACGCCCCCATCGGAGTTCTATTATAGAAAGCATATTTCAAAACCTTGCTCGTAAATAAAATTAACAAATTCTGTCATGGAAATCTCTGAAGGGCTTCTGGATCTGCTCCAATAAGCATATTACTGACTGGCAACGCAAATATTTCCCCGCTGAACCGAGTGACATGGGCTTGTTTATTTTGCAGGGATTCACATTATGAAGGTTTTATGTCCACACATGTTCCATCCATTAACGTAAGGCTTTCTGTGCGGTGCTTAATGTATTCAAGTATGTCTCTGCAGAGAGTTGCACCCCATAACATCCCGGACAATATAAACGTCAAACCAATACCCATCCTGCCTTTCCCTGCTCAAAAAACAAGTTCATCCCCATCTAAGAACTATTCCTTTTAAAACTAAACAGGGTCACCGAAGGGTTGGCAAAGGTCAAAGGTCTGAGGTGAACTCACGGCTCGTGAAAGAATAGCTGTCAAAAAGAAAAAAAAAACAATAAAGTAATACGAAGAATGCAGCAGCGCCCAGAAAAGAACCGAGGAGAACAGAAGGGAACACAATAAAGACAGGGAGCGGCGAGGTCAGGGGTCACCCACCGGTCAGATCCTTCTCCGAGAGGCTCAGGAACGCGTCGAGGACGTGGTTGATGGAGGAGTTGAGGTTCTTGATGTTGCCGTGGATGCCGTCCAGCTGCTCGTTCTGGATGTCGTCGAGGATTTCTCCGTGCGCGATCACGGTGGAGTTCAGGCCGCTCACACAGCTCCACAGGCCCGTCACGTGCTTGTTCAGCCCTGGGCAGTTCAAAAGGTTAAACGCACAAATGGAGAGTAAGACGCTTGTGCAAGCGGACCTTGGAAAAGAGACGGCTTGTCTCCGTTTCGGATGTTTTCTAATGGAGAGGGAACGACATAGATGGATGTGCCTCTTAGAAAGAAAGGGAGAACAGACTTTTGATAAGCGCCACACTAATTGCATCCACAGTTTTTAAGGCCTAGAATATCCAGTATGATTTGTTTGGCAGACACAATTCAGCCATATTTCATGCTTTACATGATGTGATCCAGATTGGTAAGAGCAATTTAAAAGGAGCAGTCCAAGAGTTCAGAACAAGAACGGAATTTTGCATTTCCATGGGATTTTCTAATCCCAGTAATCTCAACCCTCATGACACATGATACAACCCATCACCCTGACTCCTCATCCTCAGACTACACCCATACACTGAATGACAGTGACCATTTGATCGATAACAGGGGCCTGCCTAGTCCCAAACACATGTTTTCGGACACAAAGTGAACGAGGTACAGGATGAGACGCAGGAGATGAGGACACGTACCGTCCTTGATCCTCTGGAGGGAGTCCGACACGCCGTCCATCCGGCTGCACACCCCCTCCAGCTTGGACAGCCTCTTCTCCAGCCCGTCGCCGGACCGCCTGCAGTCGCCCATCTCCACCACCAGGGTGCTCTCGAAGCGCCGCACGTCCCGGTCCATCCCGTCCAGGCGGTCGCGGCTCCCCTCGATGTGCTCGTTCACCTCCAGCTGGATCTTGTCCAGCTCGGAGATGATCTTGTCCTTTGTGTTTCCTGTCGGGTGTGACGGAGGAAGGAGGTTAAACAGGTCAGTAGGGCGAGGAAAGGTCTTGGGTTTTAGTGAGCTGAGGCCATTCAGTGCTAAGGGGATCAACACATCAGGAACCCTGGTTGGGCGTTTGGGATACTGCGAGCCAACAGGTGGGAATTCAGCGCTTTTAATGGTGACATATTATACCACCATTATTGAAAATCTGTCTTTTCTGACATCAGCCCACATCTGGGTGGACACGCCCATTGGTGATGTCAGAGGATCCTCACACTCTCATCATCACACTAATCACACTCACTCATCTCACTCAACTGGTAGTATAATATGTCACTTTTAAGAGATGAATAAAGATGTCGCTTCAAAGATTCTGGGGGTTTTAAAACGTAAAACAAAGCTGTCATCTGAATGGATGCGGATGGAGAGGTCAGCGCCAGCTGGGGTCAAAGTTGAAATAGTTGGAGTTAAGTGCAGTGTCACGGTGGAATAAGTGGAGCAGTCGGTTACGCCCAGACTAGTGTCAATGCTGGTGATAACGCTAGGTCGGGCCTCGGCGCCCAACTCCGTAGGAAAACCATGGCAACGACGAGGCTGAATGATCATCATATAGTAAATGATAAATGGACTCTATTTATATAGTGCTTTTATCCAAAGCGCAATACAATAGTGCCTGACATTCACCCATTCATGCACACATTCACACACCGACGGCACGGTCAGCCATGCAGGGCGACGGCCGGCTCCTCAGCAGCAGGGAGGGTGAGGTGCCTTGCTCGGGGACACATCAACACCACCTCCTGAGCTACTGTCACCCGCCGCCTCGTCATGCGCTCACGGTCCGGCGAGTCCTCACCTAGGTCTGTGATGACGCTGCCGTGCTTGTGCGTGGTGTGCTCCAGGCCCTTCAGCGTGTCGTTGATGGAGCTGAAGGTCAGGAGGACCTCTGAGAGCTCGCCCTGCAGCCTCTTCAGGTGGTTGTTGTTCAGGGTGCCCCCGATCACGCTGTGGCCGTCCAGGGGCTTCTCGCCCCCCAGCCCGCCTCCAGACAGCCCCGTGCCGCCGCTACCCCCGTCTGCAGAGGGTTTGAGGGCATAGTGGTGAACGGACGAACTGGGCCATGCATATGGATGGATGGACAGGTGGACGGAAGGATGTATGGATGGAAGAATGATGGATGGATGGATGGATGGATGGATGGATGGATGGATGGATGGATGGATGGATGGATGGATGGATGGATGGATGGATGGATGGATGGATGGATGGATGGATGGATGGACGGAAGGATGTATGGATGTGTTGATGAAAGTATGTATGTATGTATGCATGCATGCATGCATGCATGCATGCATGTATGTATGTATGTATGTATGTATGTATGTATGTATGTATGTATGTATGTATGTATGTATGTATGTATGTATGTATGTATGTATGTATGTATGTATGTATGTATGTATGTATGTATGTATATATGTTTAGATGAATGGATGAATGTATGGATCTATAAATGGGTGAATGCATGTTAAATGGATGAATGGAAGGGTGAATAATGATAAATCGATGGATGGTTGGAAGTTGATAGACCAACAGGATGGGACCGACCTGCGGACGTGTCCGGTCCGTTCTTGCATTGCCGCGTGCACTTCTCCACGTCCTGTCTCAGCCGGCCCACCTCCTCCTGCAGGTCGGAGCAGACCTGGGAACAAGGGCCCCCGTGGGACGCCCCTCCGCCGCCCTGCAGGGTCTCGATGTGGACCTGGAAGCGGTCCAGGGCGTTCCGGGTGTAGTTCTTCAGCCTGCGCAGCTCGTCCTCCACCCTGTTGCACGTGTCCCCACAGCCGTGTCCGAGGGTCTCGATCTCGGTGACGATGCGGTTGAAGTGCTCCCCGCTGTCCCCCGTCAGGGCCTTGATCTTACGCACGTCGTGGCTCAGGTCCACCACCTGCAGAAGCATTCGTTCACGGCGATTACGTTCAGATTTAGATGAAACAACAACAGAGACAACTGAATATATTTGGAGATCTAAGTAGAAGTGCAAAAGGGTAAATAAGGTGCAGTTTGAATATGAATTGTCAAAGTGTAGTAAAACCGCAAAAGTAAAGTGAACAGTATGATAATAAAAAATGTAGTTGATTAGATACAGGGTACATATACAGTCAAGTAGTAAAGTCAAGGGGGGTAATCACCATTTATCAAATGTATAAATGAGTGATGCTGATCGATCTATGAGACTGACCTGTGGGGTTAGATAAAACCATGCAGAGTATTCATAGTTTCTCCATAAGAGATTCAAAACCCAACAACACGGCAAAATAATGTGGACGCCCATAGGATCTGAAGCTCACCTTGTCGAACAGAGAGTCTCCGGACACAGAGAGATTTCTGAGCGTGGTGCTGAAGCGGTGGATCTGGTCCTCATTGGCGAAGACCCTCCACTCCAGAGATTTCTCTGTGGTGTCGTCTATCCCCGGTAGTCCCCCGGCAGCACCCCTGTCTCCTCCCAGGGTCCCTCCCGTCGTCCCTCCTGTTGACCCTCTTCCTCCAGCTCCCCCGGATCCTCCAAATCCTCTTCCTCCTGCGTCTCCTCCTCCTCCGCCTCTTCCTCCCGTCCCTCTATTCCCTCCCCCATCTCCCCGTCCTCCGTCCCCTCTTCCTCCCCCGCCGGTCACTGATCCTCCCTGCCCTCCGACGCCTCCTCCTGCTCCTGTTGCACCACCTCCTCCACCCGCTCCTGCTCCGGTTCCTCCTGCGTCCAGGCCGCAGCCGCACTCCTCCATCCTGCGGCCGATGAGGGCGGTGGCGTTCTCCAGGCGGGCGAGCCTGTCGTCCTGCTCCGTCACCTGGTCCTTGACCAGGCCCACGTCCAGCTCCACGTCCGAGATGCGGAAGCCCTGGTCGTCGAAGCGGTCCAGGAACACCGTTCGCAGGTCCTTCACCTCGTTCTCCACGAAGGAGCAGCTCTTCTCCGTCTGCCGCGCCGAGCCGTTGACGCGCCGCTCCAGGTCCCGCAGCCGCGCGTCCAGCAGGTCCTCCGTCACCACGGCGACCCCCCCCGCCGAGCCCCCCCACCCCTCCCGCCGTTTTCCCCACCGGCCCCCGCTGCTCCGCCGAAACTCCCTCCTCCTCCTCCTCTTCCTCCTTCTCCTCCTACTCCTCCTCCTCCTCCTCCTCCTCTACCTCCTTCTCCTCTTCCTCCTCCTCCCTCTCCTCCACCTCCTCCACCTTGCCCATTATCCAGTTTGGTCTGGATGACGTCATATTTCTCCGAGGTGGCGGTGATCTTGCGCTCGGCATCGGCGAGGCGCTTCTTCAGGTCGTTGACGCCGTCGCAGCAGCCCTGGGAGCGCGTGTCATGTCCCGCCGCAGCCCATCCAGGCTCAGGCGGTACCGGGAGTCTATCACGGTCAGCTGCTTCTCCAGGGCGCGGATCCTCTCGCGGTCCTCCCGCTGCTGGTTCCGCAGATCCTCCACACCTTCCTGCAAGGAACCAAAGCGTTTGGTAAAATGACCCCCTCTGAAGGACAGCGCTACCTTGCTCTATGCTAAATGGACTGCATTTATTTAGCGCTTTTATTCAAAGTGCTTTACAATATTGCCTGACATTAACCCATTGATGCACACATTCACGGCGCGGTCAACCATGCAGGGCGACAGCCAGCTCATTGGGAGGAGTTATGGTTAGGTGCCTTGCTGAGGGATACTTTGACACTCAGGCCGGGAATAGAACTAGCAACCTTACGGTTACCGGCCAGCCCTCTGAACCTCCTGAGCTACTGCCGTCTAGCCTGATGCCACGTAAAAAAGTAATTCATCGTCAATTCGAAATGTGAGGTTCTTTTTGTGGTGTGCTACCTGGCAGAAGGAGCAGGAGAGAGACACCCTCCTCTCCAGCTCGCTCAGGATCTCCTCCTTCAGGGAGTTCCCCTTCTCTCCTCCAACGACGCCTCCTTCGCCTCCTACTGAACCTCCTCCTCTTCCTCCTCCTCCTCCTCCTCCTCCTCCCTCCAGCTCTTTGCCCTTCCCGTTCACGAGGTGGTTGTTGATGTTGACAAGCGTTTTGTCATGGTCCTGTGGTTAAAAGAAATACAATCATCAATTACAACCACTTAATAATAAGCAAATCATTGTTGCTATCCAGCAGCAACGGCACTTCCATATTACTTTGGGAACACAGGAAGCCACAGAAGAATGCAGGTCGGACTAGGTTGAATGAATTTGTCCTTTTCCCCTACCCAACCCGGCCTTCCACCAAGACCCCAACACTGATCATTTCCATTTGCTCTACAGTGAACTGCACCAGAGCCCCACAGCACCTGGGTGCGGTTATCCAGCTGGTCCAGCTTGTTCTGGATGCTGTTGATCATCTCCTTTATCTCTGGCTGGGCGGCGTCGGCTGGGTTCCTTCCTCCTCCTCCTCCTCCTCCTCCTCCCCCCTGGCCCGTGCTGCCGGTGTGGCCCGATCCCCCGCTGCCTCCGTTCATGCCGCGCAGGGTGGACTTCACGTTGTCCAGGTCCTTGGTCAGGCTCTGGATCTTCTCCTCCAGCCGCCTCATCTTGTCGCTGTCCCCTCGCCCTTAGCATACGAAACAGAAACCAAAAACAAAATGTTTGCTTCCAAACAGAGAGCTGCTGTAGTATTTGTAGTCCTTTTCTACAGCAACATTTTCACAGCTGCAGACATGTTCAGTGTTTTAAACCCATTAGCCCCATGCTAAAGCTGTTATTGGGAAACAATTGGGTTGCTGCTGGTGTACCTTGTGTATCCTCATGGGGACAATTCTTTATTGTGCTGTCGTAAGTGAAAGCATGTGCAGTTGATCGTCCCCCCCCAAAAAAATAAACAGACCAGCATATTCTTAATGATGGTCTCGCATTAAAATAACCATAAACCCTTGAAACCTATTCAAGGATCCCACCTAGGGTTAGGCTAATGCTTTTTCAGGGGCAAAAAAAAGCTATTTTATAACATGAATTATGTCAAACCAGAAGGTAAGTGTGTTCTTTTGTGTATGTGTGTGTGTATTTGTGTGTGTGTCTGCGCTTGTATGCATGTGTCCATACTTTTGTTTGTGCGTGTGCATGAGTCCATGTGTGCATGTGTCCATGTGTGTCTCTGTTTGTGCGTGTGTGTGTATGTGTGTGTATGCGCGTGTGTCTGTTTATGTGCCGTCCACCACCACTGTCTCCTCCGCCCTGTCCGGTGCCGACCCCGCCCTGCCCAGGCCGGGGCCGGGGCCTGGTGGTGGATACCTGGGTCCCGGAGCCACCCACGGGGCCCACGTTGCAGTCTTCCCCGCTGTAACCATGGCAACACCTCCACTCCATCTCCGTCACCATCTTGTACGTCGTCTTGTACCTGGGCCTCATGAACGTACGGTAGCTAGAGATACACAGACGGGATGGCACGTGAGGACCCAGTAGCACACTGGAAGCACTGCACTGCCGCTGCTGAACGGATAAAACACAAACACACAATCTGGATCCAATTGTAAGGGATCATGGAAGGTAATGCCCAGAGCTGGCATTCACAAACCCAAAGACCACAGAAGAAGCAAATTAAAAAGTAAACCATGTTTTTTTTTTTAATCTTAAATGAAGTGATGACTTGGTTACAATCAAAAGCAATTTTATCGAGAAAAAAAAGAAAGTATTTCTGTCACATTAGTTTCATATGTAAATAGCCAATAAAAAACACGTCTTTCCAAACTAAATAGGCCCTCCAATTGACTGAATCACTCTGCAAACAAAGCCATGACTGGAGACACACTGGGCCGATAGAGCCGGAGCCAGGCTGTAATCATGGATTGAAAACCTTTGGTGCTGCACATCCTTGGTAAAATGAAACACTTAACTGTCTTTTGGTTTTGTCTGGGTGGATTCTAGGAATTCTGGGGCCATTCAAATGTCTGAGGAATCCCAAACTCAGTTTCTGTGGGTGGAATTATTTCTTTTCATTTTTTATTTTTTTCTAGCCAGATCTGGTTCTGTAATCGCATCCACTCGATCCCTCCCTGACTGCAGTAAAACACTGGTGCCAGTCATCACAGTGATTACAAGCGTTAAGGCTATGTACACACACACAGACACTCACACACACACAAACACACATATGTGTGGACATATATGCGCATACATATGCGCACACAATCACATACACACGTAAGAAAAATTCACATACCCAGAGACACAAGGAAGCACGGACACACACACACGCACACACACACATACACTCACACACACACACATGGTCATGCATACACATATGCACATACATATGCGCAAACAGTCATACACACACATTAAGAACACATACTTACAGAAACACGCAAACACGCACACACACAAAGCAATCCAACCCCCCTTCTTGAAAGTGAAGTCATCCCAGATGTTATTGATTTGCAGTGTTCTGGCTCTATTGCTTGATCCGTTGCAAGCTGTCATACACACACACACACACACACACACACACGCGCACACACACACACGCACACACACACACACACACACACACACACACACACACACACACACACACACACACACACACACACACACACACCACACACACACACACACACACACACACACACACACACACACACACACACACACACACACACACACACACACACACACACACACACACACACACACACACTTATATGTGCATATTATTCCTCCAATGCTGGCTGGAGCTCAGAAGGCAGCGGTGAAACTGACATTCTTCACCATGCCTTGTGTGAACATTTGCTCATATTGTTTTTATTGTTTTTTTCAATTTTTTGGGGGTCTCACTCTCTCTCTTTCTACTGTACGTACAAGCCCCAAAGCCCCCATATCCCCTGTAAACACAGCCATCTGCAGTCCAGCTGGGGTTTTGCAGTGAGTAGGGCCTGTGGGCTCGGCTGCCCTCAGCTCTTCTTCCTTAAAACCAACACAATTTACTTCCACCATAGGCCATATATATAGTATGTGTCCACAGACTGGTCGGGTCTGTCTCCATAGACCAGCCCTGTATAGCTCCATAGATACTTATTACTTATTCTCACCAGAGAGAGGGAAAGAAAGGGAGAGAGTGCGAGAGAGACAGAGACAGAGAGAGAGGAAGAGAGAGGGGGAGAAAGAGAAAGAGACAGAGAGACAGAGAGAGAGATAGATAGAGAGAGGGGGGGAGAAAGAGAAAGAGACAGAGAGACAGAGAGAGAGAGGGAGGGAGAAAGAGAAAGAGACAGAGAGACAGAGAGAGATAGATAGAGAGAGGGGGGGAGAAAGAGACAGAGAGACAGAGAGAGAGAGAGAGAGAGAGAGAGAGAGAGAGAGAGAGAGAGAGAGAGAGAGAGAGAGAGAGAGAGAGAGAGAGAGAGAGAGAGAGAGAGAGAGAGAGAGAGAGAGGAGAGAGAGAGAGAGAGAGAGAGAGAGAGAGAGAGAGAGAGAGAGAGAGCGAGAGAGAGAGAGAGAGAGAGAGAGAGAGAGAGAGAGAGAGAGAGAGAGAGAGAGAGAGAGAGAGAGAGAGAGAGAGAGAGAGAGAGAGAGAGAGAGGAGAGAGAGAGAGAGAGAGAAGAGCGGGGAAGAGAGAGAGAGAGAGAGAGAGAGGGGAGAGAGAGAGAGATAGAGAGAGAGAGAGAGAGAGAGAGAGAGAGAGAGAGAGAGAGAGAGAGAGAGAGAGAGAGAGAGAGCGAGAGAGAGAGAGAGCGAGAGCGAGGGGGGGTGGGAGCCCGGACGACTCCACAGCTTGAGGCTTGGTGGAGTGGTCCTGGGTGTTTTTCTACCAGACTATGCATACCATCCCCATGTGGTGTGGGGTGGGAGAATGCAAGGCCCGAAGGCTGCTCTCCGTGCTCTCTTTTGTCGCTAAGCTCCGTGGCCACAGCGCTCGTTTTCATGGGAGTTTTCTTCTTTTTGTGACGTTAGCTTTTAGAAATGAATGACCTTAAAAGAAATAAAAACATTTTTCGGGGTTTAGTTGACTTATTGACAGACAGTTTACAATGGTTTGGGAATGATAGGCTCCGTGTTGCAGCGGGGGGGGGAAGTGTGAATTGTTAAAGCAGTCCAGATAGAGCGGCGCTGTGCTAGAGACGGGCAGGGCAGCGCTCCCAGGAATATGGGTTACATTTAAGGAATGGTTTATTAAGAGCCTGGCTCCCACTTAGCCCCACGGCGGTGCCAAATGCAGCGTAAAAAAAGAAAAAAGGGGTTAAGAAGGAGGAATCGAATGAGAAAAAACTAAAACGAAGAACAGTCAGAGGAGAGAACTGGATTAGGACTTGGGGAAATAATGTGAGGCACCAGGAATTGTATCCCACTTCTGGAGCATCTGTAGGCCTTCAATGCCGGGACTCTAACATCCCTCTATGACTTATGCAACGCCTCCCGCCAGATTGTGTGTGTGAGTATGTGTGAGGGTATGAGGGTTAGTTGAGCTACAGTGTGAGTGTTTCAGGAGATTGGTACATGTGGGTTTGTGGATACAAAATTGTTCACGTGTCTGTCCTTTTGAACTTTTTTGTGTTTGTTTGTGTGTGTGTTTGTTAGCGGTTGTTATGAGTTATTGCGGATGTGTGGGTGAGTGAATGGTGATTGTGTGTGTGGGAAATGGGGTCAGAATCCTCGCGTGTATTTGGGTCCGTGTGTGTGTTTGTGTGTGTGTTTGTATCTACTGTACATGTGTGTGCACAGGTCCCTGTGTGTGTTTGTGCGTGTGTTGCAGTTTGTGTGTGTATGTGTGTGTGTGTGTATGTGCGTGTGTGCTTTTTTTGTGTGTATGAGTGTATACGTTGTTGTGTGTCTGTGTCTGTGTGTGTATGTGTGTGTGTGCTTGTAGTTGGATACTTACGCAACTACGCGGGAGCACTGCACATTTCCCCAGGAACAAGGATTGTAGTCTGGCTTGACGTAGGTCTCCACCCCATCCTCCACCATACAGCTCACTGTCTTCGTCACTACATATGCACACCAGTTCCTGAGAGAGAGAGAGAGAGAGAGAGAGAGAGAGAGAGAGAGAGAGAGAGAGAGAGAGAGAGAGAGAGAGAGAGAGAGAGAGAGAGAGAGAGAGAGGGGAGAGAGAGAGAGAGAGAGAGAGAGAGAGAGAGAGAGAGAGAGAGAGAGAGAGAGAGAGAGAGAGAGAGAGAGAGAGAGAGAGAGAGAGGAGGGGGGGAGAGACAGGAGAGAGAGATGACGGAGAGAGAGAGAGAGAGAGAGGAGAGAGAGAGAGAGAGAGAGAGAGAGAGAGAGAGAGAGAGAGAGAGAGAGAGAGAGAGAGAGAGAGAGGGAAGAGAGCAGAGAGAGAGAGAGAGAGAAGGGGAGAGTCAAGGAGAGAGACACAACAGACATCACCACACACACACACACACACACAGCACACACACACACACACACACACACACACACACACACACACACACACACACACACACACACACACACACACACACACACACACACACACACACACGAGTTAGTTTTGCATCAGCTGGCTGGAATAAACAAACAGCTAACAGGGACTGTGGTTACAGAGGGCTAGGTCACTGGCTCCCAGTGACTGCTGCCCTGGGCCCCAGGCTCTAAAGAGCAGCTCCCAGGAGCCTACAACACTGCGGTCGGGCCGTGTCATTTCCTGGACTCAATTAGGGAACATCCAGTCATGTGCAGCCAAGGTGTGGTGGAAAAAAAGGGAACACATGTGCAACAAATCATCCTAGCGACCTAAACGGTGAAGCGTCAATGGCATCAGTAGAGCAGTATTTCTTTACCGGCCGAGGAAAACAGAAGAAATGCTAAAGGAAAAAAAAAAGGTTAACACAGAAATCAGATGGTGGTCCCGAGGGCATTGGACTACTTGTAACATCACTCAATTTAGGTACTAGTTATTAACCCTTAGTACATTCGAAACCAATTACTTTTGAATTACCCTTTCGTCATGACCCAGTATATCAACCCATTCTTTATCTACTTTACACTCTTATCTAGTGACACATGACACACTTATCTCAGTAACAATCAGCGTCATTCTGAAGGCACTGGACTCTGGTGAGCTTGCTGTGAACTCTCGACTGGCCATATTTCAGGAGGGGGGGGGGGGTGGGGGCGGGGGTGGGGTGGGTGGGTATAGACAGGCGGGTGAGCAATGCGTCCCGACACAGTAAAGCGCCCGTTAAAGAGGAACATCACAGCGTTTAGCGGGCGGGAGCCTCGAACGGGCCGACGGATGAGTGAGGCTGAAATATCGCACTCCTTCCATGACTCTAATAAAGTTATACAGGGACGTGGTAAATCAAACGCACACACACAAACACACATGCACAGAAACATAAACACACAAGGACGTACAGACACACGCACGCACACACACATACACCCACACGCACATACAGACACGCACCCACACACACACACACAGACACAAGCACACACGCACAGACACAATCACAAGCACAAGCACAAGCACACACACACGCACACACACACACACACACACACACACACACACACACACACACACACACACACACACACACACACACACACACACACACACACACACACACGGTCCCGCGGCTACACTACGCTAAGGTCTGGAGCTTCGTCTCACGCGAGCGACCAGACAGCAGTGACAAGGTACCGGGATCCAGAGAGAACCGCCACCGTGAATACTTTGACGCTTTGACGGTATTTACTTTTATTGCAAGGTACTTTAAGGGGACCGGTCGGCAAAGCAGGATGTTTGCCCCTACATGCCCCATAAACGCTCCCTTTCTCTAGGGTATCCCAAAGCTTCCCAAAGACCTCACTGTCTTGAAACATCTGGACAAGGAGGACGACGCCTTCCACATGGTGAGGTGCCACTGATGGACGATGTAGCTGGGCGCTTGAACCACACACATCCCTCATCCCAGCAGAGAGGGCTCACCAATGGAGGAGGAGTCTCTAGCCTAAGCATCTACGCCGGTATTGGAGCGAGAGGAAAGTCGGTGGGCTGAGGGTCTTGTTAAACTCTGAGGTCTATTAATTAATGAGGCATATGTGTATAGTGCAGCCATAACTCCCTGCAGAGCACAGTGAAACGGGGAGAATTATGTGGCAGCCGCCTTATGGCCCACAGACCAACACTCATGTGGATTTACAGTTCCTGGTCTTTAACTGGTGTTCAGGTTCAGTGAGGCTTGCCGTAAATCTGACCGCGATCCACGTCCTCTCTCTCTTTGAGTACAGATTCTTGGCATTTCTACAACACCATTTTTTGTCGTCCTCTTTGTAATTGTAATTTGTCGTTTGTTCGATAACGTGTTTTGTCAGAGCTCTAACACTGTTGCAGAGCCAGCTATTGTTTACAGTATGAATCTGCAAAGCAGGGTTGTGAGTTTAGCCCCATTGGAGCTCATTGAGAGAGAGTTCCATGTAAAAGATAAGCAGAAGGCCCACATCTGTCGCAAGCTGCTGATGAATTTGTTTAAATTGGTATTCTAGCCTTGTTTGCACACACAGATACACACACGCACACACACACGCACACACACACACACACACACACACACACACACACACACACACACACACACACACACACACACACACACACACACACACACACACACACACACACACACACACACACACCCATAAACACACAAGCACACACAGACATTCGCACGCACACACACACGCTCACGCACACACCCTCAAGCACACATGCACCGACACACAAGCACACACACGCACACACAAACACAAACAAACATGCATACAAAGGTTCCTCTGTGGCTCGGTTACTGTGCAGACAGGAAATGTGTAACTCATGGCGGTGATGTCATCTCATCAATCTGGATCCCTCCGCATACCTCCGTCTCTCTGTGTCTACTCCTTGTTCACACATGGGAACACAATACGCGTGGCACACACGAGGCCTCTCGCCACTTACACATATCACAAAACTCTGCTCTGTTAAAGCCTGCCCAGAAAGAAAGAATGTACTTTTTGTGCAGAATCTGATGCCGAGACCTGGACAATGAGATTATGTTGTCCACACAGTGAGCGACAAACATACACAAACTTCACTAAAATAGTTATTTCAATTATTATGTGGTGTGTCACCATGAGACCAAATTTTTTTGATTACATAGAAGATGGAAGAATTCAGAAAATGTTGCTTGGTCCAAATCACACGTCAGTCCCGGGGAAAATGTGACTCTCTTGGCGGCCATTTTGGATCAGAAACAAAAGCTGTGCTGAGAGATGAGCATAACACAGAACTGATGGATAATCACTGTCCTTCAGTAAAGGATCCAATTGTTGGTTCCCTCATGGAATGCGACATAACACTGAGTTACAGAGTCATGGTCTGGGTTTATTCGCCTTCCGTTTCTACAGGGTAAAACGTTAGTGCTAGCACCCACAATGTGGGATGAGATGGTGATGGTGGAACACGACAGCAGCCCACAAAATTAGTAGTGATTTGGGGGGCAGATAAATGGGAAAGGAACGTTATCTCGGACTGTGTAGGTTATAATTTATCGTCATGGATAATCCTGAAAGAATGACTTAAATCCTGTTGAGGATCCTTAAATTGATATTGATGGAGGGGAAGGAGAGCTAATGTAAGGTTGACAAAGTGTGACACGATTTGATCACGGTCACTAAATTCTCAGGATAATGGCAGACCAATAACTGTCACCTCTTGCTTTGACTCAGATGTTCTTATTTGAAAACAGATGATGGTTGGGGTTGGGGTACGGGGGGGGGGGGGGGTCTCATTGCTGGTGTGTGTGGTCTTGCTACATCACAGCTCTAAAGGCCAGGCCCTATGGCTTCAAGCGTGACTTCCAAAAAATTCTCCAGAGTTTTGTCACGGTCGGCCGGACTGGAAACACTTCCAGCAGGTAAGGCCTGGCTCTCAGTGACCTCACCAACTGCCCGGGGTCAGAGGTCACTGGCTGGAAAATACGGGGGTTGTTAATCTTGAGCGAGATGGAGGATCAGTGCAGCAGCAGCAGACTACAGCTGGTGTTCTGGAGCAGTGTGTGGGCTCTGGCTGCTGGAAGACCTTAGGTTCAAACACACAATGCCAAATTAATTCTTTGGCAACGACTTATGGCGCAATGTGCCTTTCACACACATTTAT
>OLKM01000174.1:391152-395225 GCA_900291075.1 Melanogrammus aeglefinus
ACACATTAGATGTGAGACCTTTTTAATACCTCTTAATATCGTATTATATACTTATTTCCGACCAAAATCTGTCGACCTGGCGCCTTTGATTCTGGCATCGGTGAAGGCTAACACACTCATGAAGCCCAGCATAACAAGTGCTGCAGAAACATGATTCAACGGGATCATAAGCACCAAACATTTAACCCGTTGAATTGAATATTCTTTGTCTACCAACAGCCCTACAAAAAAGAACTACGCTGGCCTTTAAAATACCTTTAAAGGGTTTATATTTGACATTTGTGAAGAGAAGGGTGATTTCACACCTATAGTTAGGTTCATTTGATCAAAACCATTCTTCAACAATGTTGCACGGTCACCTTGCTGCAATGATCGAAAGAGTTCCAAAGTGTGTAAACATCACCTGTGATCAAACTGCGTCATCATTTACAAAAACATAATTTACAAAAAAAATCGCTCTTGTGATAAATCATGCCAAGCCTATTGTGGAAATGTCACCATCTCATGAGCTGCGCAGATGTAAAAGCGAAACTGTGGGTCCCTTGAAATGGTGTGACTGGCATGACGAACGCATCACGCTGGAACTACCATTGCTCTATTGATATCTCTGCTCCTAATAGCCTGTCGCTGCCACCTCACCCAGCCCTGTCCACATCACACCCGCTTGCTCATAGCCACTTAAAACAGGAACAACAGAATCCATTCACTGCCATCAGCCCCTCGCTAAATAAAGTTGATTTGGACAATGCTTTCCTCTATGTAGGCCAGACTGAGGAGGAAGAGGGCTGGTCAAGCCTAGGGTGCTCTGTTTGGCCAGTGGAATTGTTCGATTGTGTTTTATTTACAATTTCCTGCTCAGTGAGTGGGTTTGTCACCGCACACACACACACACACACACACACACACACACACACACACACACACACACACACACACACACACACACACACACACACACACACACACACACACACACACACACACACACACACACACACACACACACACACACAAACACAGAGTTCTCCTTCGGTCACTGTGTTCCCGAACCACTCAAGTGCAGTGGTGCTGACCTCGTCTTTTTGACCCTACTCAAACATTTGAGACCCCTCTGTTCCTTGTTGGCACCATCAACTTCCTACCATCCCACTCTGTTTGAGTTTAAAAGTTCATGTTTAACTTTTCCTTTCTTATTATGCTTCTGAGTTTAAAAGTTTAACTTTTCCTTAAAGTTTTGATAGTCCTTGCATAATATAGCCCACGTTAGGGCTGTACTTTCCCATGCCAGACCCATGTATGGACGGTACATCCCTCTGTGTTTGGGGTAGACAAAGTAGATCTCCACCATCTCCACTATGGTAATATGAAATGGAAGCTTACTTATAGATGCTATGGGCTATGATGAATCTGACAAGGGAAAAAGATTACTTAGCTTATGAACACACCCGCTTCACAGGGATTCATAAGGTTTCATCTTAAAAAGGAGACAATTTATACCCCTACCGGAATGAACAAATCATCTAGGAAATTCACATTTACACAGGATAAAACATTCAAGGGGGAATAAGCCTACCATGGGGATGCATTTGTTCATTTAGTCAATGAAGACCCTGACATTATTCCGTATATCGCGTTGCCTTTGTTAACCAACACTAGAATCTTTTAAGTTCTCTTAAAGATTGCTCAACCTCTTAAAGTTCTATGTTTTACATATAATTTTTTTTCACTATTATAATTTTTGTCTTGTGTTTAGTAATACAAATGAATTTGTATTACTACAACCCTAAGTGCGTCACGTTCGCTCTTACTTGAGTAAAGGTTTTAGACTGGGCAAGTGACCAAAGGGGGCGATATACGTATATACTGTACGTGCTTGAGGGGCCGTCTCAGGAACATTAGGGTAACCGAGTGGGTCGAACTCGAACTGTAAAGGCGGCCTTAGCAGCAGGATCCATGACAACACGTACACACATACAGTAATCATTAATCATGCAATAACAATACTTGGCTGTAGCTACAACCTTGCGTCAGCAATAGCAAAGCCCAAAGCCCAGTGAAAATCCCCTCATGTTTTACTTCTGTAAGAAACCTCCCTATACGGTTGCCGTGGGTAACACAGTAATGAGATCACAGGTCAGAGAGGCCCACTCAAACAGTGGTGTGTGGACTTTCTCCAACAGGAATGGTCCACTGGGTGTGTGTGTGTGTGTGTGTGTGTGTGTGTGTGTGTGTGTGTGTGTGTGTGTGTGTGTGTGTGTGTGTGTGTGTGTGTGTGTGTGTGTGTCTGTGTATTGAATAAAAAATGTGTGCTTGAAATATGTGTGTTTGAATGAGTATTTCTCTCATGGAATCGGATTTATCGGGTGTTACTGGTGCGGAGCATGTGTGTGTGTGTGTGTGTGTGTGTGTGTGAGTGCATTAAAAAATGATATGTGGTTCTTATTCACTTGAATCAATGATATCATCAAAACAGAGCAGGCCTTTCTGGAACACGAAAACAGAGTCTCTCTCTCTCTCTCTCTCTTGAAATATGTGTGTTTGAATGAGTATTTCTCTCATGGAATCGGATTTATCGGGTGTTACTGGTGCGGAGCATGTGTGTGTGTGTGTGTGTGTTAGTGCATTAAAAAATGATATGCGGTTCTTATTCACTTGAATTCTCATGCTCTCTTTCTCTCTCTCTCCTTCTTTCTCTCTCTCTCACTTTCTCTCTGTCTTTTTCTCTATATCTCTCTCCATCTTTCTCTCTGTCTTTCTCTCTATATCTCTCTCCATCTCTCTCTCTGTCTTTCTCTCTATATCTCTCTCCATCTCTCTCTCTGTCTTTCTCTCTATATCTCTCTCCATCTCTCTCTCTGTCTTTCTCTCTATATCTCTCTCCATCTCTCTCCCTCTCTCTCTGTATGACGTCACAGTGCAGCACTTCTTGGAAACCAGTCTAAAAATGTCGTACTTGACTTACTGCTCGACATCCTCTTAGAAGTAGAACCAGGTCTTTCTCAGCACAACACAGTCACTGCGAGCCTGCTGCCTTCTGTTAAATCGCTGTCCCAAAACCTCAACAACATGGCCACACAGTCTTACTCATGGTCTCCGTGGGTGTGAATGAATCACAGGGGTCAGGGCTGGTCGTCACTCAAGACTCAGCACGTAGCGGACAGCGGCGCATACCTCGCTGGTCTTAATGGGAGTTAAAGGGGGAGAATGGCCGTGGGGCTGTGACTCTGACCCGTCGATACTCCTGTCTGCTGGAGTTTATGTGTGTCTGTTTTGTCTCGCGGGGGACAAGCACATGCTGTGTGTGTAGTAGTAGCAGACGGTAGATGCTACCGTAATTGCTGCCTGCAGGTGCAGCGATTAATTGCTAATAATGTGAGGAGAGGAAACAAATAGAGCCAGAGAGCCCAACTGAGAAGAAGGAGCTGCTTAGAAAGGATCAAGGATTAGAGCTTTTCACAATAGACTCCAAGCAATGGGTCCCTGTGTCAACCTACCCCCTACACACCAAACCCACCACGCCAATGTCCCCTGTGTGTTTCCCGCAGTACAGATGAGGATTGCAAGCCCTGGTCCGGGAAGAACTTTAGGTTTGTTTATCATCACAACCTCCCCCCTTTATTCTTTCTTTTATTTCCTTTTAATCCTTTATTTATCCCTTTTTAGGGGGAAATTCTTCTCTGCTTTTGACCCATCCGGGTAGCCGCTGAACACATACACACACAGAGGTCCGCACACATGAGGCGCACACACATGGGGCACACCGGCACTCCCGGAGCAGTGGGTGGCCACGGTGCAGCCCCCGATGAGGTGCCTTTTCAGGGCACCTCATCGGTGGAGGCTCGGGATTCGAACTGGCCATCCTCCGGTTCACCCTGAACACTGTGTCTGTGTCCTTATGTTCGTGTTCATGAGTGCCTAGCCTAGCGCAGTGCGTTGACATATATTCACGTATTCACAGTACACACATAGCATCCAACTTGGTGCTATGTGCGTGTCTAGTGCTACAATTTACTCATGCGTGCTTATAGCACATTGTAGCCATTAAATAAAGCTGGGTGAGGGGCTTTTGAACT
>OLKM01000174.1:398874-403874 GCA_900291075.1 Melanogrammus aeglefinus
TCTCTCTCTCTCTCTCTCTCTCTCTCCTCTCTCTCTCTCTCTCTCTCTCCTCTCTCTCTCTTCTCTCTCTCTCTTCTCTCTTACTCTCTCCCACATTGGTGTTCCACTTGCTACAAAATTCTTCCAGGAATCATTTGAAACCCGGCCATCTCTCCTGAAAGCGATTATAATGGGAGTAAATATTGATCATAATGTCCAAACATATTCTGAACACGTTAGGACAACTGTCATGTAGACAACATTACAATTGTATGTTTCATGTCACCACCCGGTCGACCACTCCAACACAAAGCTTTGAACTGCAGCCTAAGTTGTGTGATGTGTTACAGATGCCAAAAGTCTCTGGGTCCGTGACCAAATGTTCCACAATACACTTTAAACAGCCAGCCCTTGGCTATAGCTTTATTTATGTGTCAAACAGTCAAACTTGCTCAAAACTTTGCAGAAAGCAGGTGTAGCAAGTGTTTTGGGGTTGTTGCAAGAGCACATGTCACACCCTCGTCACACTGTCACTCCGCCTGACCACGGCCAAACACCAACAGCCCGCTGCCAAAGCCTCACTCCTCATTTCCCATGATTCTAAACCACTTGATTTTCCCCATTAAAATCTCTGGGGAAAATGTCAAGCTGGGGCCACACACCAAACCACCAGCAGTGTGTGTGTTTATATGTGTGTGTGTGTGTGTGTGTGTGTGTGTGTGTGTGTGTGTGTGTGTGTGTGTGTGTGTGCGTGTGTGTGTGTGTGTGTGTCTGTGTGTGTGTGTGTGTGTGTGTTTGTGTGTGTGTGTGTGTGTGTGTGTGTGTGTGTGTGTGTGTAGCTGAGTGTGTCAGAGTATGGTGTGTTTTTGTGTGTGTGTGTGTGTGTGTGTGTGTGTGTGTGTGTGTGGTGCGGCGTGGGCGTGCGTGTGTGTGTGTGTGTGTGTGTGTGTGTGTGTGTGTGTGTGTGTGTGTGTGTGTCTGTTGTGAGAGAAAGAGTGAGTATTTGTGTGTGTGTGTGGTGGTGTGTGTCTAGTGCGTGTGTATGTATGTGTGTGTCTGTGTGTGTGTTTGTGTGTGTGTGTGTGTGCATATGTCGGCTAAGCAAACGAATAGTAAACTATAATACCCCTTCAGCTTTACCATTAAAAATGTTTCTCAAACTTGAAACCAATACAGTTGCCATCTCCCTCTTTTTCTTCTCAGCCGTGGAATTATGCTGGGCTCTTTTCCCCTAATCTGGTCTCTTTATCGGTAATCTCCACATTAAGGTACCCTCAGGGTGCTCAGTGTGAGGGTTGTGAATGGACCTCTTTGAGTTTGCAAGCTATTTCATAAAAAAACAACAACAGACAAGCACAGTGAATAGCTGCCACAAGACTTCGATCTTCCTCCGTCCTCCGCTACAGACCAGTCTTCATCCCTGGTTCAGAGGGAACTACTCCAAGATAGAGAGAGATTGACACAAAGCGAATACGCCAGAGAGAGAGAGAGATGGGGGGGTGGGAAGAGAGTGAGAAGGAAAGAGAGACCGCTAGAAAAAGAGAGTGAAAAAAGAGAGAGAGAGAGAGAGAGAGAGAGAGAGAGAGAGAGAGAGAGACACACAGAGTTCAAAATGGGATAAAGATTCAAATATAGAAATAAGGCTGTGGTTATTGACCAAATTAATTACAAAGACTGGAGGCAGAGCCAGGAAAGAAGACCTCATTGTTTGGTTCAAACCAGATTTATCTGGACTGGAGTCCTCTGATCTCCCTGCAACTGAAATGTATTTTTATTTATGCTCAGGGACAGAGCGTTTCATTGAATTGAATATGTCTGCCGACCATCTTTATTGCTCTCATTGTTTACTGTACAACAGGAACAACAGAAATATATTACAAAATAATTTATGCATCCAAAAAGGAATAATATTTTGGGAAAGGATTAATGGTTGCTAACATACTGAAGTGGTTAGTCACGTTGCTCTCGTAAAAATATCTCCACAGTCTCCGGTCAAGCTGTACTTGGGTGAGGCGAGTCTGGTCCCACAGTCGGACCCGAAGACAAGGATGTAGGGGAAGCCCAGTCGCAGTTCATATACCGGCCAAACACACACACACACACACACACACACACACACACACACACACACACACACACACACACACACACACACACACACACACACACACACACACACACACACACATATCAATACACACCACACAACACCACTCTCCTCTTTATAATACATCTTATCTTTTGTGTGCATAAAATACACAAGGAAAAATAAATTGTAATATAGTATCATGGGCTGAATGTGTTTATTTGTGCACTTGGCACTGTGTACATAAATACACATGGATATATGTTTTTGGGTGACTATATGGGTGGCCGGCAAACAGTGATGGACACAGTGTCCCCCCTCAGTCCTTGAACTGATTGTAGATAAGGGGTTTAATATTAGCAGTAGGACCTCTGAGGGGGGGAGGAATAGAGATGGACGATGGTGTCTGCTGAAGGATGTAAAGACACATCATTAAGCCCCGTGGAGGAAAGGAGGCAAACAGTGTGTGTGTTGGAACAGTCTGTCACAGAACCATGGAAAGAGCTTTACAGTGGGAGGTCAGATAGGAAATGAAGAGAGATATAAATAATAAGGACAAAGGGGATGTTTGAGATCAGGAACACACTCACAGAGTACACTGTTCTGCTCACTCGACTTCTTCTTTCGTTTTAGACAATTGTGTCGCAGTGTTTACCCATACTGCTTCCCATCGAGAGAGAGAGAGAGAGAGAGAGAGAGAGAGAGAGAGAGAGAGAGAGAGAGAGAGAGAGGCGAGAGAGGAGAGGGAAGAGAGAGAAGAGGAGAGAGAGGGAGAGAGAGAGAGGAGAGAGAGAGAGGATAGGAGAGTTAACCTTTAGAGTAGATAGATAGAGACAGGATAGATAGATAGATAGATAGATAGATAGATAGATAGATAGATAGATAGATAGATAGATAGATAGATAGATAGATAGATAGATAGATAGATAGATAGATAGATAGATAGATAGATAGATAGATAGATAGATAGATAGATAGATAGATAGATAGATAGATAGATAGATAGATAGATAGATACAGTATATGGATACATAGAGGTCATGTAAACAAAGGGTGCAATACCCACATCCTGCCCTAGCCCCATTAACTTGTTAAAGGGCTGCCGTGGCCAGCGGGGCACCAATGCTGACTCCACCCATGTGAGTGGAAAGTGAATTTTTAAATGCCCTATAAAGCCCCCCCCCCCACAACCCCCTACATCACTACACACACACATCCTACGAGCAGTACAATGCAGTGCACATACCGGTAAGTTAACTAGATAAGTCAAGATTCGAATGGAAACAATATAACTGACGGAACAAAACAGCAATAAATTAAAGACAACACAATGCAAAGAAAGGCAAGGCAACTTTAGTTATGTAGCACCTTTCTTAAGACCAAAGGTCTTCGGGGATTGGCTGGTAAATGCAATGTGCAAATAAGTGTGAGTGTGTGTGTGTGTGTGTGTGTGTGTGTGTGTGTGTGTGTGTGTGTGTGTGTGTGTGTGTGTGTGTGTGTGTGTGTGTGTGTGTGTGTGTGTGTGTGTGTGTGTTTGTGTGTGTGTGTGTTTGTGTTTGTGTGTGTGTATGGGGTGTGTGTTTGTGAGTGTGTGTGCATTTATGTACGTGTAAGCACCGTAGATCATAGAATGCAGTGTAAATTACTTCACCCATAGGTTTAAACACAAATGGAGTAGTAAGCCTTACATTTCAAAATACGGACGTTACCATTATGCTAACTATATTATATTCAACCAGCAGCAAGAAAAAAAACATATTTAGCGAGAATCAAATGGCCTTGCCTATTACCGAAACTCAAATCGAAATTATTAATGAAATAAAACAGTCAAACAGGATCATTCAAAACACATAACATAATGATGAACAAACCGCTGACATCCTAACCAAACAGATAAAACATCCAATAAAGTTGTATTACTAGAATAAAATAAAATGTTTCCCTTTGGCAGTTATTTTTCGCATTCCCCACGACGCAAGCCACCTACAGGCCGTCATTGGCACTACATGCAGGTCGCTTCCTCCCAGGGCTCCACTCACAGGCGGTCAGGGCTCGGTGTCCACGGCACGCATGTGTGTACACAGACGTGTGCGTAAAACCCTGCGTGTTGCCACCGGGCTGGCGTTTCGTTCCTGCCACTCGGTAAGAGGGGGCTAAGTATCTTTGATGTTGCGGAGCCGCTCCCGCAGAGAGTCCGGATAATACAAAACAAACATCAGCCCGCTGAAGAACCCACCAGGCCCAGACCGCGTCTCCCCTTTGTTCTCTGCCAGGTCCCAGGCGAGGAGAGCCAGAGCAAAGGCTTGCATAAACACTCCTGTTATCCAGTTGAATATAGCCTTTGGATAAGGACGGAGGGAGGCCGGGGAACGGAGGAGCTAGGGGAACGGAGAGAGTTCACGGGGGTTCAGCTCAGGCTTACGCTGGCCCCTGCTGGTTTCGGTTCAACCGTGTTGCTTCACAACAGTTTAGGGGGGGGGGCGAGGGGGGGGGTGTGATGGTTGGTCCTGGTTGGGTGGGGTGTAGATGTTTGGAGGGGCTGGACGTTCAAAGTCACAATAATAAAATAGGGAATCCTTTCCCGGAGCGTTTCATGTGCCAATCGTAATAGAGTCTGAATACACTTTTAACCTCACGTCACATTTTTTTCGAGGTGAAAAATGAGAAAAAAGAAACTGGGCTTTTGATTGTGAACGTTGTTGAGTTGTTGGAGAGGACTCGGGAACGAGTCCGGAGCCAACACTCTACTGGTAAAATAAATTAAACATTGATAACCTTTTTTAAATCCAGCTTAATCCAGTTTAGGGAGTTGGATGTACAACAAGTGAAATCTGTCAGTTTTAGTGAGCAGTTGTAGCAGTTGTAGTGTCAGATACAGGAGAGCGGAATGAACAGACTAACTAGGTGTCAGAGCCTGGACTTAACAGACTTACTA
>OLKM01000174.1:406374-411374 GCA_900291075.1 Melanogrammus aeglefinus
ATTATTTTTTTAAGCAATATTTTTCTCGTAGCACCTCAAAGGTGTTTTTGTTACCTTTTTCGTTTTAGGTAATATGATCTTTTGTTTTAACACCGTTTGGAGTCCCAGTCCTTCAGTCCTCAGCATCACCCTTCGTCAATCCTCCCCCTATGGTCCCAGGCCTTCACAGACCTGTTATGATAGCGCCTTTGTATTGCTGCTCATAATCGATATACATGCTTTCACTGTGAGCAGACCCCAAGGACTTCCAGTAGCCCATAGAACGACCTGCACGGCAAGAACCAACCCACGCCAAGAATGCAAGCATCATTAATGACCTGTGTGTGTGTGTGTGTGTGTGTGTGTGTGTGTGTGTGTGTGTGTGTGTGTGTGTGTGTGTGTGTGTGTGTGTGTGTGTGTGTGTGTGTGTGTGTGTGTGTGTGTGTGTGTGTGTGTGTGTGCGCGTGCGTGTGTGTGTGTGTGGGTGAGTGTGTGGGGGTGAGAGCTGTTTTCATGGAGCATTTGGAGTAGTTAACTGCGCTCATATGTCTTATATTTACTGCCTAACCCCCACCTTAGCGTCCCCCTCCCCACATCGACAGCAAGCAGGCTAATTTTAAAACCAAATTATTAAAATACTGACTAAAACATGGACACTGAAACAAAGGAGCCCCAGAACAAAAGTATAACTCTGTGGCTGTACTTGTTGTACTTGGTGCGTCTTGCTGTGCGGGTACCTGTGTCGGCTGGCCGCCCGCGCTCCGTGGGCTGCGCTGTTGTGCTGAGGAGACTGCGTCTGTCCCGAGTACAGGCTGTAGCGCTGCGGGTACGTGCTCTTCGCATCCCCCAGCCACGTCAAGATCCACAGCAGGAGAAACAAAGCCGTCCGGGCCATTCTTTTCGGTTGTTCGTTTTTTTCCCCACGCAAAAGAAAAGCGCATCAAATGTTAGCGTCGCCAAACGCCTTTGAGTGGAACCGCTGAACTACTCCACGTGAAAGTTTCCAAAAGCCTCGTCTTTGCGCGCTCCGTCTCCCGCGTCTGCGAAGTCCATCCTATCCATCCATCCCGATTGCGCTGAGGGGAAGACTCAGAAAGAAAAGTGACCTACAACCACCTCGACCTCACCGCTACCTCCTTGGTTTATTTTGTTTAGGCTGTATGTATTTAGGGTTGAAGGGAAAAACGGAACGACCACCATTCATGTCTGACGCAGACAAAAGTCCAAATAAAATTAGTAAAAGCTCGGGCGCAGGGGGGTGATGATGATAGTGAAGCAGACCGCTTTAGGAATGAACGTTTTTCTTCCAAGTCCCGTAGAATACTGGAAATGGTGTTACCCCTCCTTTCCAGCTCATACTTTGGTTCTCTCTGTCTCTCTCACTCACACATTCTCTCTCTCACCCGTTCCTCCAACCACACTCATTCATCCACCCCTTCTTCTAGAACCCCTCCTACCACTGCCATACAGTCATCTCTGAAAAACATCAGTGAACAGAGTTGGGTCACTAGCCAGTCCCTTCCACTGCAGAGGAATAATTAATCACACTGCTTTTCAATGCGTGGGTCAAGAAGATTTTTTTTTCTTTTTTTTTTACTGTGACTCCAAGACATCTCAAAACAATTATTTTATTTTCCTTTTTTCCCTTTTTCCTCTTTTCTGGTTCCCGATAAGCCCTCAATGGGAGTGTGGATTTCAGAGATGTGCCGACTCCTCTCCCACACTTGTCTGCTGTTCTTATCTCCCACAGACCAGGGGAATCTGTCTCTTATCAGATGCAGACCAGTTGCTTCTTCCTGAACTCTGTTTTCTTCCCACATGGTACAACTTCGTCCTGTGGTCGGCATGTCTTAGCCTAACGTTTGAGCTGATAGCAATCCATCTCCATACAGTCCTAGGAAGGGAAACACGTATGACGTGATGCTACTCCGGGCTTCTATCCCTTGGAGCAAAGGTCATAGGGGGGTGGGGGGGGGGGGGGGGTGTTTCATTACAGCAAAGTTCAGAGGTCACAGGTGAAAAAGTTGAAAGCGTGTGCGTCGATATGTGTGTCGGTGTGTGTGCGCACAGATATTTCTGATTTCATCCCATGTAGCATCTGTCCACCACCTGCCCTCCAAAAAGCTGTTGACTGACCTACAATATATCCCCCTCCAACCACCACACACACACACACACACACACACACACTCACACACACTCACACACAGACACACACAGCAAACACACACACAACACACCACACACACACACACACACACACACACACACACACACACACACACACACACACACACACCACACACACACACACACACACACACACACACACACACACACACAAACAAACAAACAAACAAACAAACAAACACAAGCACAAGCACACAGACACACGCACACGCATGGACATGTCTTAGATCACTGACAAACCAGCCCGGGAATCACGATTAAAACTATGGACACGCGTCGGCATATTTGTCACTTGTCGTGCAGCGATCTACCCGATTCCCTAGCGATGAGGCAGACGCTGACTCAGCGTTCAAGGGGGAGGAAAGAGACAAGCCCCCCCCCCCCCCCCCCCCCCCAAAGGATCCTAATGTGAGGCCAGCTGGCAGTGCTTTCAGGCCTTTTTACAGCAGGAGTCTGTTAAAGGCGTTCACGTGAACCCATAACCCCATAACAATGGGTCTATTAGGAGCATCTCTATCTACAACCAGCGACATTACCTTATCCTCCATTCTGCCGGGGAGCTCTGTATGAGCTTGTCTTTTCTGGTTCAGAAAGTGGGATAAGGAACATGATTTCCTTATTCTCATGGTTTTGCACTGATCTTTCAGAGAACTTTCCTTGCAGACTATTTTCCATTCTTACACCGTTCAGCCTTCCTCCCTATGGTTAAATTCAATGCTAAACGCAATGGAAAAGATATATAGGCTGTGTTAAAAACTGAACAATCTACCAAAAGACAAGCACACTCTTAAAGTCTCTCCTCAACAACAATATAATCATTATAGAAAAGCGGTAAGAACCTTCCCACTGTTACCTCAGAGGCCTCCATTTAGGGTCCTTAAAGGCCACTAAAACTCACAATGCCCGGCTCTCTAAACAAGTCAAACCCGGTCAAGCCACACTGCTCCACAGGGGGCGGTGTGGTGTCTTTAGCCCCTGCAGGGCCCTGGCCCCCTGCTGGGCTAACAGACAGGCCCTGACACCTCTGAGGCCTGGGTCACTTCACTCTATAGCAGCACTTAAGGCTTCAATGAATCCATAAGAGTGATTTTGGCTGTGGAACATTGGGGACCCTCACAAGGATCCCCGAGGAACCCCTTTCTTAAAGCGGTTAATGAACCCGAACTTTGCAGCCACTTCATAATGACTTACTTCTGACCTCAAACAACCAGGCACGTAAAACCAGTGGATTTATGAGTAAGCAGCTGCTTTGCATCAACACATTATTTGCATGATATTACTTTCAATAAACACCTTTGCATTCAATTTGCCGGGATATATTTTGACACTGCTAGGAGCTACCCGGAACGACACTCATTCCATGCCCTGTCAAAGTTGATCGCATGCATGCATGTTTAAGCATTGAAACAGTGAAATCCTCTTAGCCTTGCTGCCCACCACCACCACCACCACCACCACCACCACCACCACCACCACCACCCTGGACACCAATACCATTCCCCACGCACTAACTCTGGTCTTGATATGTCGGTAAGGCATTGAAACAGTGAAATCCTCTTAGCCTTGCTGCCCACCACCACGTCCACAATCACCACCACCACCACCACCACCACCACATCCACCACCACAATCACTATCACCACCAGCACGACTAGCTGGTCTTCATATGTTGGTAAGGCGTTGAAACAGTTAAATCCTCTTAGCCTTGCAACCCACCACCACCACCAGCACCACTACCAACAGCACCACTCGCTCATCTTCATGTGTCGGTAACTTTTCCTCGCTGGGCTCCTTCTGCAGAGCAACTGGGTTGGGGGTTCACTCACGGTGACAGCTGAAAGACACAGCAGGACAGTCAAGGACAATAGCTGGAAGGAACCAAGGCGGAAGTGGAGCGAGTCCTTCACCCTGATGCCTGTGTGGGCCGGACAGACAGAGAGGCTGAGGAGCACTGCAGGCTATTTCTTGTTAATATGAACGGACGGTTTGTTTATAATGACAGCTAAACTCTTGATCTGTTTAGTCGTTATTTTACATCCAGAGCTAAACAACTCTCTCCACAGCTGTGCGAACACGTGCAAAGGATGGCGTTTGATTCGAGCCTGCCACGTGCGTGAGTCACACAAAGCAGGCTAGTGTGTTTTGACGGCTTTCAATGATCACGTTGAACGCATGCTTCAAGTATTGAAGCATGCCCATTTCCAATTGTCCTCAAGGTTGGGTTAGGGATAACACTGCCACGTTATACTTCCCTGTTTATGTACCGCACCAGCAATTAGCTTCAGTGTTGGCTCCTTAACATCAATACGATTGTACGAGTGTATTTTCCGGAGATGTTACCTTGTTGAAAAATAAACCGCAACTTAATACATCCTTCATGTGCGCGTATGCACTATGCCCTAGCTCGATTCAGCTTCCTTATTATTGTTTAGCTAATGAAAAGCAAAGGCAGGGCGTCTTGTAAATGCTTGGTGTTTGTTTTTTTGTGACTCTAACCGTAAAAGAACAAAGGCAACATGGCATATCAATCCAGACCTCCCAGCACCGCTGAGCGCTACCACACCGATTCCAGACAAATTCTTTACTGCAATTTTTTCCAGGTGTTGGTTGCTGCAACGATTAAGTTGTGATGTATGTGTGTGTGTGTGTGTGTGTGTGTGTGTGTGTGTGTGTGTGTGTGTGTGTGTGTGTGTGTGTGTGTGTGTGTGTGTGTGTGTGTGTGTGTGTGTGTGTGTGTGTGTGTGTGTGTGTGTGTGTGTGTGTGTGTTTGGACCAGAGAAACATACACACCAGACAATGACATACAGAATTCTGGGTACATCTCGCTCACA
>OLKM01000174.1:416374-433874 GCA_900291075.1 Melanogrammus aeglefinus
GATTGTGTGTGTGGGGGAAGAAGACAATTGTCTGTGTGTCTGTGCAAGATATATCCCTTTGAGTTGAATACGCAACGATTGTCTTTCATGAAAAACTGATTCCAGGAATCATTTCCCAACATTGAACTGGGTTCCTCTCTCTCTGTAGAATGGAGCCAAGATGGACGGCTTGGACTGAACAGGAAGAAAACACAACGGAGACTGCCCTTAACCAATCTGCCTGATGTCAGTGTAATGCAGCCACCCCACGGCTGTGGTTAGAAGGGGTCTTGCTTCATTCTGGATTAACTGGATCAACAGCAATGGTAAATCAGCTGTATATCATCCAGCAACCCAGCCAGAACGCATCTTCTTACCATGTGGGGGGTCTGCCGCCACGGAGAAGCACTGCCGCGGACCACCCAGGCGTTATCATTAAAAATAACCACTGTTTTATGAGGCGCACTCCAAAGACGGGCTTCACATTAAACAGTGTGCCATTTCCATCCACCACACATTCTTTGCGGGTAAAGCCCCAGGTAAGGCAGAGAGCTGGAGATACAAACACAAAAACAAAAGACAAACGCCGTCAGTCCATTTGCCTTATAACTTTCCTTCCGTGAAGTTTTTTAGGGAGTTTTTGGATGTGATGTTTTCAGATATCCGTATGTTTTAAAGGCTCTCTCGCTCTCCTTGATGAAACTTGGGTAATTGGGTCATTTATTTTATGTTTTACAGAAAGAAACAGCTGAGCTTTAATAACCCCCCCCCCTCCTCCTATCCTTCAAATGGCTCTCTCATTCCTTGGGGTACTTACTGCTTCAGCTCAGTTGACTACCAGTAAGACATAAATGAACCAACCCCATTGTCAAAGTCAATTGAATGATTGGTTGATAAGAGAACAATTCAGCCAAGAAGTCAAATGACCTGTGATCATTTAAAGTGCCCTTTGGTGGGTAATAAAAATATTTGGCTGAATGTCTTTAGGCCTTTGTGATCTGTGACCGTCGTTGTGACTGCCCATTTAGGTATCGAGGGAAAGATTTCAGCAACACACAACAGAGTGCTACGTGTAAAATCTGGTGAATCACTTTATTGAGCAACACTTTTAATAAAGAAAGGGTTAAGTAAAGGATGTTGAATCATTCAATAAGCCTCCTCTCCAGATAAGGGGAATAAATAGCCAATAGTCATTTAGTACGACTGTAAACAATGTCTCGCACCTAAAGGTGGTGACAAGACTGAACCCTAGTCTCAGGACATTGTTTCATCTTCTGCAAGGGTTACCCTGGTCACATTTTCTGTAATATAATTTCTTGAGGCCCAGAAGAATGAGCAATTTACTTTCAAAAAGCAAAAACTGTGGTTTAAAATCTAATTTCACAGAATAAAACCATCCTGACATTTTAGGCAGTTTAATGGAAATATGACTGCAATATAAACCCAATGTGAGTATGTCAAGCATTGTGCAATTATGAATTAAACTTAACCCATTAATTTAATGAGCTATTCCTGCGCTGTTATTAAACAAGGAAGCAGGGCTTGACTGTGGCATGGAGCAGAGGTAATTGTTACCTCCTTGACACTATCCAAAAAACATTCGTCTTGGAGTGAAAGGAACCATCCAGAGGAATGCAAAGAACTCTTTCAGAGGTGGTAGCTGGCAAGGGTGGAGTATGTGTGTGTGTGTGTGTGTGTGTGTGTGTGTGTGTGTGTGTGTGTGTGTGTGTGTGTGTGTGTGTGTGTGTGTGTGTGTGTGTGTGTGTGTGTGTGTGTGTGTGTGTGTGTAAGGTGTGTTATATTTACATTTGTGTGCCTATGTGTTTACATGTGTGTGTGTGTGTCTGGTTTGTGTATACGTGTATGTGAGTGTGTGTGTTTGCGTGCATGTGTGTGTGTGCCTGGGTACGTATGTATTGGTGTGTGTGTGTGTGTGTGTGTGTGTGTGTGTGTGTGTGTGTGTGTGTGTGTGTGTGTGTGTGTGTGTGTGTGTGTGTGTGTGTGTCTACATACCCATGTGGGTTGTGTATGCATGTGTGTAAGTGTGTGTGTAAGTGTTTACTATCGCAGGTTTGTGCGTGTGTGTGTGTGTGTGTGTTGCATCCGGGGAGATTGTCTTGCCACCAGCTCCTATACGTTTCCTGGGGCCCGCCCAAACACCTTGCAGCCCCTCATGAATGCCCTGCTGTTGAACACAGGCGTCAAAGGGTGCGCCCCGACCGGAATAAAGGAGCTGGCAGGAGCGAAAGTACCCAGAAACACAGAGAAGGCCACTGTGATCAAAGACAGCATCCTCTCTCATGGAAACATAGAAGAGAAACAGAATGACTTCCCTTTGTTTGCACAAAATGGGATTAGAGGAAGAAGAAGGACAGGAAGGAAGTAGGAAAGAAAGAAAGATTAGTGGCAGAGTGGCAGGAGAGATTGTGTATTGATGATAACCTGCAGATGTGAGCCGCTATGGAAAGACTGGAAGGTAGCAGTAGAAAAGTATGGAAAAATTCACCATGTGCGCTACTCCAAACATACACAAACACACTCACACATTCAGAGGTCATAGTGAGGTGTGGGTGTTTGGGTGTTTGGGTGTTATGGTGTGTGGGTTTGTGGCCGGGGTGCTGTGTGAATCAGTTTGTTGCTGGCTGGCTGTTTGTTAAGGCTGGTCAATGGTTAGTGTTGCGCTGTGCTGCCTGCGTCACGCTGGGGAGAGACCCAGGAGCAAGGCTCCGGTCCAGGGTCTGATTCCGAACAGATGGACGTATCCATGGAGGACAGACCGCCAGCAAAGTGCTGATATTTATTAAGGGCAGAAAGAAAACTGCCATTTTGAGTTAAGACAACTCTAAGTACAGTCGTTTTTGACTTCATATTGAACCGTTACTTTACCAGGTTAGTTGGGTTTGGTTAAGGATGATTCTGCCCCCTGAGACCAGTTCAAAACAACAGTGAAACAATGAGGTATGAGCAGAGGTATTGCTCAGAGCGACTAGATGGGACTCTACTCCAGCTGCTTCACTGTTTCCACTCTCCAATATTGATGAGGTCACTCAAACCGTTTAATCAAGCCAGGCAGCCCATGAAGTGACAGCAGACCCATAACACAACACAGTCCCATACTATAAATATATATAACTATATACATAGTATAGTAGAGATAGTAAATATATAATCATGTTTTCCTTTATACATTTTTTTTTTACCTTATCTCGCTTGATATTTCAACTTTGAGTATTTTAACTCAAAGTTTCCATTCCAAGACCCCCAGAGTGTATTTTAAGTATTGAGTCCAACCTGAAAACATCCAGTGTGTGTTGGGGTTCACCTCTGTTTCCATTCGTTCTGTTAAAGGAACACGACGGAGGAATGGTCTGCCGCGTTCCAGGCCTATGTGAGCAAGCTACGTACACACCACGGCCCCTGTCGCATTTCTACACTGACGTTTGTCTCTTGCACCTTGGAGAACACAGGAATCTCCAGGGGGATACTTTCCCCCTGCACGTCAGCCCACAGAGCGAGGAGACCACTGCTGGGGGTCAAAGCCTGTGTCGGCAGGCGTCCAGGGAGTGAGTCCCAAAGTATTAAAGTCAACCTGCGGTAGCTCGCAAGGCTGCTCCTCTGACCTCAGCCGGGGGTGGTTGTAAACACAGCCACTCCTCCCCTCCAGGGAATCAATAAGAAACAGCTCATTTAAACAAACACGCCATGGGTAATACCGACGCAGGACCGTGGTGTCAATAAGGCTCCATCCATCCCCGGGCTAAAGAGCTAAGGCGTGCACTCACACTTAGTGGGGTGAGATTCAAAAGTGTATTTTTAGGCATGACACCATCTTATCCTTGTGAAAACAGTTTGCAGCAAATACCAGTACCCCCCAAACAACCCCCCCCCCCTTCTCCTCTACCCCCCCCACCCCCCCCAGGCCATTGTTAGAACTAGGAATTTCCAAGAGAGAAATTCCTCAGGTGTAAGCGAACCACTTAAATTACATAATAGCATGGACAAACATGCCCCCCCCCCCCCCTCCACACACACACACACACACACACACACACACACAACACACACACACACACCACACACACACACACACACACACACACACACACACACACACACACACACACACACACACCTGTCTGGGCCCTGGGGGTCTAAGTGAGGACAGGTCTGTAGCCTCGCAAGGGTGGACAACAAGTGGCCTTACCGCGTCACCTGTTTCCCCCTGGAGAGCAGCAGGTGTGTCAACAGGAGAGAGGGAGAAGATACGCGCCGTGCCGGAATGCCGCTGAGTCTCTCTGGAATCTATTCGGGGTCTACGGGTGAGGCCTCTCCACAGAGGCACCATTGTGAAGGGAGAGACACTTGGGGGGGGGGGGGGGGGGGTGGCTCTGATGACTATCTTTACCGAGGGGCGCGTTGTAAAAGCAGAGATACCTTCCAAGGATGTGCCCCTGTTAGTTGTGTTACGGAGGACTCTGTGGTGATTGATGATTGACTGGCACGGAGGTCACATGAGGGGTGGAGGAGTAAACATAGACACAAAGCATTCTCACCAGCCAAGCCGCTGGCTGGCTGGCATGTAAATCACATTTATATGAAAATGAAGCTCAAAATATGTGAAGAGTTTGAGAGGGGGAATTGGGCTGCAAAATCAAGCAGTTATATCACCCGGTCAGTGTAATCAAGTGGGTATAAGACAGGCATATTTGGCAGTGTAAAAACAACTATAGACATTTTGACACCACTGGTACCACTGTGTGTGTGCGTGTGCGTGTGTGTGTGTGTGTGTGTGTGTGTGTGTGTGTGTGTGTGTGTGTGTGTGTGTGTGTGTGTGTGTGTGTGTGTGTGTGTGTGTGTGTGCGCGTGCGTGCGTGCGTGCGTGCGTGTGTGTGTGTTCCTGTGTGTGTGTGTTGGGTCATTTTAGGACCTCCCTCGCCGGCCACTTTCTAGTGTATCCTGCCACGTCATCTGCATATAAACGTACATCACGGATCAAGATTGGTTTGATCTATTTGTGATGCTGTAAGCATTCTCTCTTCAATGTTATGGTGATCTGTCTAACCCTCTGTGCCGTGCTGCTAAATGGAGTTAGCCATTCAGGAAAAAGTCTGGTGTTTTGGAGTCTGAACTGCTACCTAAACTTCCTAGACTGTTTTCTCTGGCCACTGCGGACCATCAATTTCAACCAAACGATCAAAAGGTATAAAAAAAGAGGATTGGATAGCAGTCCATGGCACAATGTTGAGGCTATAAGTATTTATTTTAGGTGAGAGAATGCCAAAAACAAACTGATTCGTCTTCATTTCCTCTTCCATTTACTTCTTCAGACGCGTCCTGCGCTCATCCTTCTTCACCTCCTCTACAACCCTCTCACCCACGCCTCTCCCCGTGAGGGTATTTATCGTGGCTCAGGGTGGCTGGCGCATCAAAGCGCTCAGGCTAATGATTTCACCCGTAGTAGACCAGGCTGAGCGAGTGTGAGTAATGGTTTTTGCAGGGTCATGGAGTGCAAGCCAGCCGACACAACCGGACACTATTTTTTTATGTGCACCTGCGTGAATAGTCAATGTGTGAAGATAATTCACTGCTTTGTAATAGCCAATGAGATAATTCACTGCTTTGTAGTAGTCAATGAGATAATTCACTGCTTTGTAGTAGCCAATGAGATAATTCACTGCTTTGTAATAGCCAATGAGATAATCCACTGCTTTGTAGTAGCCAATGATATAAATCACTGCTTTGTAGTAGCCAATGAGATAATTCACTGCTTTGTAATAGCCAATGAGATAATCCACTGCTTTGTAGTAGCCAATGAGATAGTTCACTGCTTTGTAGTAGCCAATGAGATAATTCACTCCTTTGTAATAGCCAATGAGATAATCCACTGCTTTGTAGTAGCCAATGAGATAATCCACTGCTTTGTAGTAGCCAATGAGATATTTCACTGCTTTGGAGTAGCTAATGATAACACTCACATGCATGCCTGCAACGACAAGGTTTTAATGCATATCAAAGATTCACTTCCTTATGCATGCATCACACCCACACACATGCACACATACACGCAAGCAAGCACACACACACACACACACACACACACACACACACACACACACACACACACACACACACACACACACACACACACACACACACACACACACACACACACACACACACACACACAAACTGACGCATGCGCACACATATGTTGAGCCTAGATACATTATATCAGGACACATCTACATTTATTTTCCTCTGGCCCCAGCTTCAGTAACACATCCTCCTGGGAAGCAGACACATCACGCTGAACTAAACATATGAGCTCATACGAGGTGCTGTCATGGCAACATGATAGCTAACTCCGGAGCAAGGATCTAACTTAAATAAATCAGTATTGATAGATGGACGGACAGGCAAACTGGTGGTTTTAAACAATGACATCATGCATTATGTCTTTGTGGGGAACTGGACGTTGATCTAAGGCGGTCAATTTGTTAGGCGGAGAAGAAACAGATATTGTCATTTCATACATCATAAAACTGGCTCCCTTGCTCTACGAAGGGAATAATAGTGCATATAATAGTTTAATAGAGGGACTATTTAAAGATAAAATTGGGCACTTTTGAGGACACAGAATTGCGTGTCCCCAAAACAACCTTCTGTGAATATTAAAACAGTCAGTTTGAGAAACTGCTTGTTTTCAAATTGAGTCGCACTGACAAGCAGGTCATAAAATGAAGCCATTCGATATTGGAGTGTATCTGCCTCTTCTTCTGATGAGCAGGAGACGTGTGGCTGTTGAATAGTGAAAAGGTTCCCTGGATGTGCACATTGTAGTTCCACTACCTCATGTTCTCGGCAGAACCAACCCTCGTGTCTAGAGCTATAGGGCGAGAATAGATACTCACTGTCTTCACTGTACATTCAGACTGATAATAATAATATAATTTGTTGTTTTTTCCCCAAATCTCCGGTCTGAGTAGCTCTTCCAGGCTCTGAGCTGTATTCGTGGAACGGCCGACACTTATTGTCTCACCATTGAGTGTTTTTCTTCACAATGGGACCAGTTAGTGTTTCTGTTAGCTGTAAGCTGGACCAGCATCGGGTTTCCCATCTCCTGTGTTTCTTGGACGGTTTCCATGAAGTCACCGAGGGCTCTGTTCAACAAGCAAGAGATGGACCCGGAGAGGAAGTAAATGATTCTAATCTCCGTCAATTACCACAATACTACGGCCAAACAGGGCACATTAGCACATGGACTTCCTGGATCAGGATAGAGGGAGTGTTTATTTAGCCAATGGAGTGCCAGAGCCACTATCTTAGGACAGCGTTACCGAAGGTAAACTAAACCGAGGACCGAAGCTAAACTAAAGACTTTATTTTTCTTACTACAGCTATTAAATATAACATTTTTTTATCAAACTTTGCACATAATACAAAATACAATTTTGGTTGTAACGATAATAAAACATGACTCAACGTGATATCCTTTCAATTGCCCATTCATCTTGAAAGTTTCAAGCGTAAACCATATCCTATTCTATTATGTTCCAGTTTCCCTCTATATCTGCCTTCCTTCTAACAACAATGCATGAGGTGATTCCAGCCCAACCATTTCAGCCTCAGCTGCTCGGCTAGCTGCTGGTTGCGGTGGTGTTGGACAGCTGGCAGCTGCTAGATGTCAACATGTTTAACTGCATAAAGGTGAGGCGGTGACGGTGCCAAAAGGACTATGCCCGCTAACCTCTGCTTATGCATTTGTTCTTAATTTTTCATTTTTTTGCTGTAACATAATACATTCATATTGAATACCTTGAACCCACCAAATCTTTATTCAAAAGCGTACTCCTGGACGACGAAACGCTTTTACAGCAAGATCCCCGAAGTGCTTTGGGATGGAATTCCAGTCCCGCATGAACCTAGCTCCTGGTTCCTACCTGTCAACTTTTCTACTGGATGGAGAAAAACAAAGTAGACACGGACCACCGCTTACTTTGCGAAATGCATTTTTTTTGTAATTCTGATAAACCACTGACATCCAGCAGAGAATGTTAAAACGTGCTTTGGAATGGCCGTGTTGTGGTCTTTGGGTAACATGCTGGAGGTATGTAGTACGTGGCAAACAGAAAAAACACATTGCTGCAATTCAGATATATTCTTGAGTGCTATCGATCATGGTTTTAACCATATGGCTTTTGGAGCTGTCAGGATGGGAAAATGGGTCAAGAAATTAAGCATGTGCCGTGCAATTATTAATATGGAGGTTTAGGAAAATGAACCACATTTTTACACTGTAGATTGTAAAAATATATATATGTTTCAAGAGATTTTCAAGTAGGGCTAATAAAGACAAACTCGACTGAAAGTTGATGAAAAGTGTGAAAGAATTAGCCCTTGCAACGCAGTTCAAAAGTACAGGATTTTTACCTTCACTTTTACAGGGTTTTCACCTTCAGGTGCTTCGCCGTTTTTCGGGCCAATTCAACGACTCCAAATTAATTCAGCCACAGAAACAGCTGAGGTAGAGAACGTGTGAGGTGGACTCAAGCTTTGTACACATGCTGACTTGCTGCCTGGTTGCTGTTTCAGGTATCTCTCAAAGGTTTGCATTCCTTGGCCGAGACACGTAACATAAGTCAGCTCAGGAAACAGCAGAAGCATCTGTCAGATTCAGCGGCGGTGGCTGTGGACTTGTTTGGTTTGAAGAATACTCAACAGCAATAACAGTTGTTTAGAGAACGGACAATGTAAAGCTACCGTGGAACTGACCGATGCCCCCCAAAGGGCTTTGCTGGATATTCAAATAACAGAAATGAAAGGGTGGAAAATCACAAGTGTTCTTCAACAGCTGAAAACGTAGGTAAACTAATTGCTGTTTAAACCTAGATATACTGGTAAATGTACCTTTTTTTTTTTTTTTTTTCATACACATGCAGTACACGCATATACGCATGCACAGCCACACACAAGCACACATACATTTGCACACTCACACACACAGACACACACACACACACGCACACACACACACACACACACACACACACACACACACACACACACACACACACACACACACACACACACGCATGATAACACACACACATGTGTGATCATTGTGATCATTGTCAGAAACAGTTTGATTCAATAACCATAGAAAATGGCAGTTAGGAAAATGGATGATTTGCCTGAGTCTCACTGTCACAGTAAGACAAACTGTACAATTGGCAGAGCAAGCAGGTATTCAGACGGATAGATGGACAGAAATAGAATGAGTTAGAATGAATGACAAGACAAATGGAAATAGAGACAGAAAAATAGTTCATGTTGATTACTATATCAGATCAAAGGAGCGTCAAGTTTCCATAATAAGGCCATCAAGAGATGGCCTGATTGGTCAATGCAAAGTAGAATCCTGATTGGTCTTAGGAATCATTCTTCCTGTCAATCACAGATGCGTGAAATGCAAAACTTCTCAAAAGATTCTCAAAGAGCATTGATGGAGGGAGGGAGGGAGAGGAGGGAGGGAGGGAGGGAGGGAGGGAGGGAGGGAGGGAGGGGAGGAAGGGAGAGAGGGAGGGAGGAGGGAGGGAGGGAGGAGGGGAGGGAGGGAGGGAGGAGGGAGGGAGGGAGCGGGAGGAGGGAGAGAGGGAGGGAGGGAGGGAGGGAGGGAGGGAGGGCGCGAGGGAGGGAGGAGGGAGGGAGGGAGGGAGGGAGGAGGGAGGGAGGGAGGGAGGGGAGGAGGAAGGAGAGGAAGAGGGGAGAGGGAGGAGAGGGCGGGAATAGGGGAGGGAGGGAGGGAGGGAGAGGGGGAGGGAGGGAGGGAGAGAGGGAGGGAGGGAGGGGGCGAGGAAGGGAGGGAGGGAAGGGAGGGAGAGAGGGGAGGGGGAGGGAGAGAGGAGAGGAGGGAGGGAGAGAGGGAGAGGAGGAGAGGGAGAGAGGGGAGGGAGGAAGGGAGAGAGGAGAGGGAGGGAGGGGAGGGAGGGAGGGAGGGAGGGAGGGAAGGGAGGGAGGGAGGGAGGGAGGGGGAGGGAGGGGAGGGAGGGAGGGAGGGAGGGAGGGGGGTAGAGGAGGGAGAGAGAGGGAGGGAGGGGAGGGAGGGAGGGAGAGAGTGAGGGAGGGAGGGAGGGAGGGAGGGAGGGAGCGTCCACTCTTTTCTGCTCCATCTCTCTCTTTACAAAGCTCTCAAATCGTACCAACGAGAGATTCCATTTCATATCTAGCTACACAATAATTACTTGATGAATAGAAACACAAACAAACATGATCTTAATACTCTGTTTGGAAGTTTGTTCTTAGAAGAAGATATAAATAGGATATGATACCCATCAGTATCTTGTAAATATAAGGGAATGAACAGAAGGAAAGCAATATAGTTTGTGTTTTTGGGATTTGGCAGTTAGCAGCAGTAGTAGTGGTTGCGGTGGTGTTCAATGTGAATCCCCTATTAAAATGATGGCTGTCATTGTTTCTAATATTTCTTACCCTCAGGGCCATACACCGTAGAATTGGTGGAAGATGTCAGACAGGATGGTAGCAGATGTTGGAAACTGTTAAAGTACAATAATGGGAAAGGAGATTTTCTTGAGGACAATTTGGAAAATTGAGACAATGGAAAGAATTAGAAAACTAAGGACAAATGACTGAAAACATCAAATCTTTGAATACGAGTTGTGTACACGGTATGGCCTCTTTGACTGTGGACGTGTATAAGTCGTTTCCTCAGAAAGTGTGTGTGTGCGCGTGTGCGTGTGCGTGCGTGCGTGCGTGCGTGCGTGTGTGTGCGTGCGTGTGCGTGTGTGTGTGTGTGTGTGTGTGTGTGTGTATATGTGTGTGCATACCTGTGTGAGTGTGTGTGTGTGTGTGTGGGGGGGAGAATTTGGCAGTAGTGGGTCAACCAAAAATGTGATCCAACATCAATCACAGCGTCTCTTTCACAATAGCACGTGGCTAATGCCACGTACCAAAGCGTTGAGCCTTGGGCCAAACAACACACGGGATAGAGGAAGAGAAGGCCCTTTCCTACTCTACAGTAGCTTTGGTCCGTCGGTGTGTAAACTCAACATGTGTGTGTATGTTTGTGTGTCTAAACATGTGTGTGCGCTTGTGTGTGTGTGCATATGTGTGTGTCCGTGTCTGCGGGTGTGTATGTGTGCGCATGTCTGTGTGTTCATACGTGTGTGTGTGTGTGTGTGTGTGTGTGTGTGTGTGTGTGTGTGTGTGTGTGTGTGTGTGTGTGTGTGTGTGTGTGTGTGTGTGTGTGTGTGCGTGTTTGTTAGTGGGCAAATGTGATTTTTCTTCCCCCAACTCATACTAAACTGGAACCAGGAGTGGAGGCTGTTTGTCCAGTATGGGATTACAGTATCTCTCTCCCCCGGACCCCCTGGCCTGGAGCAGCCTGAGGATGGGGGAGGAGGGGGAGGATGAGAGGTGAGGCAGGAGGGGGGGGGGGACTGTGGGGTTTTAAAGCGGCAGGAGAGGGAGGTAAATGCTCAAAAGCTGCACACAAAGGGAAGCTTTCTTCTCTCTTTTCACGCTCTCTCTCTCTCTCTCTCTCTCTCTCTCTCTCTCTCTCTCTCTCTCTCTCTCTCTCTCTCTCTCTCTCTCTCTCTCTCTCTCTCTCTCTCTCTCTCCTCTCTCTCTCTCTCTCTCTCTCTCTCTCTCTCTCTCTTAACCTCTTAACCCATTAAATCCATCACCCTCTCTACCCTCCTACCCCCCCCCCTCCCACCTCTCCTGCAAGTTCCGTGCATTAGACGAGGGAGGAGGGGAGTGAGTACATTTTATACCGCAACAAAGCATGGGTATACATGAACCCCCACAAGCCCCCCCCCCCCCATCCCGCTCCCTGTCAGACCCCAGGCGGTTGTTCTCACACATAAAGAGCCGGACTCTATGGCTCTGCTGGGACCTCATCTCAACACGGTGAAGAACCACGGACTGGACAACGCTCGTCAATTACGTCCTGTGTCTTCTGTGGCCAGGGATGACTTCCATATGTCGTCTGACCGATGCACCGCCGTCCTTGCGCCGTTAAACCAAACACACCTGCTAATTGGACAAAGTTGGACTTTTATGACCAGTGGTGGTATACTGGCAGAAGGGGCTTTGGGAGTTAGCGCTGATTGTGGCTGTTAGCTAGCTGTTAGTGGTGCTAGCCGTACCAGTAGTACTTGAACCTCTACTTAAATTTAGTTTGTAACATTGAATGTTTTTTAGAATTGGCAAGAGTGTAGCATAGAACAGAATATTCCGAAAAAGAAAGATATTTAACAAAATGCTTGCAAGCTTGTGTCGAAATTATGTCACACACAAAAATATGAATATTTATAAATGTACAATTTAATGTGGAACGTCTTGAATGGGTTTGGTTCAAAGCGGGTTCCCTGTGTTTCCCCTCATTCCCTTATACATTAGTGATATGTTCCACGGTTCATATCCTTAACTCCCTGCTACACCCATACATCTTTCTGCAGTTGCCTAATTTATGGGCGTGAATATGGCAGTATTTCATCTTGAAGGCAAAGTCCCTTTTATTTGTTAACTGCTGAAATATGTCCAGGGCTACACTGACGATGCAGATTCAGGGCCATGGATCAACAGTATTTGCCAACACTATAGCTCTCCTGCTTCTCCTCAAAAAGGGAGAAAAGCCTCTTCCAGTCCGGTCTCATTAACGAGGAGGCGTCCCATTTGCTCCTTGAGTCGTTAAGGGCCAACTATGAAGTCATTGTGTTACGGTACACATCGGCCGTGTCGCTCTTCACCTCTCCCCCTCTCTCTCCCCTCCCTTCCTCTCGCCGCATCACCGGGCGCCTCTCCTCTCCTTGGTCTTGGGTCAAGACCCATGTCAGAGCACTTTAGGAGCATTATGAGGAAAAACTGGAAGAAAACGATTGGGGCTGAAAGAAGAGAAAAATTAGATCAATTTAAACCATCATCATGCAGGAACAAGAAATTACTCGCTCAGTTATGTGGGTCTTGGGCATGGTGCCTTATCTAAACTAATGAAAAAAGTTCTGGTGGGTGTGTGTGTGTGTGTGTGTGTGTGTGTGTGTGTGTGTGTGTGTGTGTGTGTGTGTGTGTGTGTGTGTGTGTGTGTGTGTGTGTGTGTGTGTGTGTGTGTGTGTGTGTGTGTGGGTGTGGGTGTGAGTTAGGGTTTGGGGTGAAAACATACCTGGGGGCCCACTTAACCCGGCTCTCCTTTTCCAATGCACTCTGTTTTTATGACTCCCTTTTTTTTTCTCGGCTCCTTATCCCTCCTCTACCATCCCCATTGTTTATTTTCCTTCCTTCCAGATTTCTCTTTTACCCAGAGTGCTTCTGGGATCCCCCGGACCGGAAAGCCAGGGAGTCTGTCCCGGCTACGGATGGAGGGTTATAAATGAAGGCCATTGAAGACAGGGTGGGGGCGCTGTCCATCATGCTGACAGGGCTGGTGATAGGGTGGATGGGGACAGTAAGAACCCAGCGTCTTACCGAAGCCGACTTATTTCCAGAGTCGAGAGAGGACCGGGAATGGAGAGGGGAACCAGAGGACGAGGACAGGGTGAAGGGGAGGGAGAAAACAAGAGGAATGCTGAAACCAGAAACCCCTTTTCATTTCCTTGTTTGCAGAGTAAGAAACTATTTAGGCTTCATGGCCTTGTTGCTCCAACCAAGGGCTGGCCTGGACCCAGCCCCTTTCTACCCCAGAACCAAGACCTGTAAACCAGCACAACTCTACACCCCAAACTCCAAGCTCTCATGCAGTCTAAGTTCAAACCCTGACTACATCGTCAAGAACAAATTGAGGTGCAAGCTATGGACCAGGCTCCTTAAAGACCATGCTCCGTCAAGACCAGAGTGCTTGAATATCAAAGACTTCCAAGAACAGGGTTTTGAAAGACTATCATCCTTCAAGACCTTACAGACCAGGCTCCTTACAGAGCAGGGTCCTTACAGACCAGGGCCCTTTCAGACCAGGGTCCTTACAGACCAGGGTCCTTACAGACCAGGGCCCTTTCAGACCAAGGTCCTTACAGACCAGGGTCCTTACAAACCAGGGTCCTTACAGACCAGGGTCCTTACAGACCAGGGCCCCGCAGGGATTGTGAGGAAATGCTGCCCCCATTTAAGCACCTGGGGCCGGACCTGTTGCTTCCACAACTTTGACCTTAGTTCATCTGAGACTCAGCTGTGTAGGATTGGCCAATGCTAGTTCTGCAGTAATGGTTAAGTAAGACACATATGTATTCTGACCACTCTTAGCATTCAGTAGAGAATGTTATTTGAATGAATCCTGCAACAAGGATCCTTCATAATCATTAAGGTCTGCAGGCCTTGAAGGTATGGTTGAGATGTGATGCTGACTTTACGCAAATGTAATTAGAGTTAAGAATTTCGAGGGAAACGGATCAAGGGCTAGGCTGTATGTGATTTGTCTTTTGTCTCATGCTCTCTATCCGACTGGACAGCTTTCTATTATTAACTGGCCTCAACTCCAGATATTAAGGTTTTCTTTAAGACTATTTGGAATTGGTAACAGGGACATTTTAAATGGCCACCATTGGACCTCTGACCATTCTAAATTTTACTTTAGAGACTTCCTGTGTACTGCTTTTGGTGAAATAAACAAGAGGAAACCTGGTTGAACTATGGTCACCAAAGCACAAGCAAAGAGCTAGATGTAGCATAACAGTGTCTCCCAATCTTAAAACAGTGCTGTAATTATGTTGCTAATGAATTCAGACAACAATATACTATCAGTATCGTGATTCCAAACGCAAAGATGTTTATTTTTGAATAATATTGCTCTACATATGATTTATTGTTGCAATGGATTTAGTGGGTTGCACACACACACACACACACACACACACACACACACACACACACACACACACACACACACACACACACACACACACACACACACACACACACACACACACACACACACGGCCACAGTACACCACGTGGTGCCCTCCATGTATGTTGACACGGGAACGGTCATGGGCCCAGAAGGAGGGACCTCTGATTAAGGCAACATGGCCCTGAGAGTTTAGAGGGAGTGCTGGCCAAGCCCCAATCAGATATACAGTGTGTGTTTGTGTGTGTGTGTGTGTGTGTGTGTGTGTGTGTGTGTGTGTGTAGTGTGTGATGTGTGTGTGTATGTGTGTGTGTGTGTGTGTGTGTGTGTGTGTGTGTGTGTGTGTGTGTGTGTGTGTGTGTGTGTGTGTGTGTGTGTGTGTGTGTGTGTGTGTCTATATACATATAAATCTATGTATGTCTATACATATGTTTTATATATGTGCATGCACGGATGACACAAACAGTAACAGTTCCACTAATAACACACTCACACAAACACACACGCATGCATGCACACACACACGTACGCAAGCACGCACACACACATGCACACACAAACACACACACACACACACACACACACACACACACACACACACACACACACACACACACACACACACACACACACACACACACACACACACACACACACTGTTGGAGCAATATCTGATTTGTATTTAAAACAGCATTGACTAAAGGAGGTCCAGAGACTCTTTATTATTAAGGATTACAGAGAAACTACAAAGGGCCACATGTGCTTGCGGTGGCTTGTCTGTTTGAAAAAGACATTGTACGATGTCGGATGCCTACAGTTCTTAACCGCCTGCTGGTCTAGCTGGCCTCCTACATCACCTGGATCATAAAGCATGTCAAAGACACAAGTGAGAAACGTCCATCAAGAACTTTGACTAATTAGCCACAGCACACACTTTGCTGTTTTTTTGTGGTCAGTCGAAGACCAGCAAGAAATCTACATTCACCTGGTGGACTGTATTTACAAGTGAGTTCTCCTGGTACTGTGTGATGTGTGAATGGCGATAGAGTACCGATGGCGTCACCGGTGAACAGCTGTCCAAACGGTATTTTGCTTTGACCACGAGACACAACACAATTACACTGTTTTGTGTTGCGTGGTTTAGTGATTTCCTGTCATTTGATCCAGATCTGAGATGAGTGGTTGTGTCACGAGAGCTACACCCTGATCTCATCTTGTTGAAGGTGAATGCTGTCACTGCGCTCCAGAACACAGAAATACACTTTTCCTCCAACATGTGGATTGAGCGGTTAAAACAATGACTCAAAATACCTTCAGACAACAATAGATTTGTAGGTCATTACAACGGCGTTAGATATGTATGAAGACTCCTCATTCATATCTCCCTTAGTGAGGAGAACTATTCCATAACTCTCTTATCTCCCCCCTGAACGATGACTCCCTGTGAAAGCTGCTTTGAAAGCCGATCCTGAAGACACTTTACGGTTCAAGCTGTTATTTTGTCTTTGTTTATTTGCATTGCGTGGTGCATCAGCAGCAGCCTGCTGTAGTTTGCCTCGGTTGATGTCAGGTTCCATGATATACGCGCAGAGGAGACTGACAGGATAAAGATAGACTGCAGAGTTTTCACAGCCCATCTTTATCTTGATTGGACGGTATCACAGTAACGAAATTGCACTGCAACCGAATGAAGTTATTCTGAATATAGCTTTAAACAGAGCGCAGAAAAACCACAACATGAGCTTGATGAAAGGAGAGGAAACAAAGTTAACAGTTCTCTGAATTTTGAGTGAACAGAAAGAGGATCTATGCGTGCAACGCAAAAAATATATGTAGGTAATTCATCACCAAGGAAACTTGTGATGCAACTTATTTTGATTAAAAACATTTGATTCTGTAAACGTTTTCCAATTTAGTTGTGTGTTTTTCCCATGATCTGGAACTCTGTCTTTGAAAGAAATGTCGTGAACCAGACGAGTTATTTGATTAAATTGCTTTCTACAGATAATCCTTTTGGTTCAACTATTGCACGCCACAAATCAGGGATAAGCCATCAACCCATGGAGCGCATGCAGAGCATACCGCTGTTTATCTCAGCCACTTTCCACGGCTGCTATTAACGACAAACAGCAAGAGACCTACGATCAGTAGGCTAACTGATGCAAGAATGCGTGTTGTCATCCTACAGTATAGGTGACAATGTATGGGTGAATAATAACAGATATCTGTAGAGTCAATAACAGATATATGCGTCTAGCATGCAATTGATGCACTTAACCTCAAACCGGTTCAATGATGTTTGTTAAAGGCACTATAACTGTCTGACCATCACATTAATTAAATTCTTGAATTGCCAATAAATTAACAGGTTGTAATTACACAAAGAATTTTAGAATTTCCCTGACTCTGTTGCGTAACCATTTACACAACAGGGCAGTTTTGCCGTGTAAAAGGATGGAATTAGCGCTTTATTTTTGCAATGCTTATTTGTGATGTATTCAACATTAGATTATGATTGGTATTCAACACACGGAGCTCACACTAGGTGCTATGAATACATAGGTGCTATAGCAGGCTGCGGTTCACTTACTGGGCAAAGTGGCCAGCAATTAAGAGGAATTTCAGATAGCACCTTTAAAATCTACAAAAAAAAGGTTATTTACCATC
>OLKM01000174.1:438874-443874 GCA_900291075.1 Melanogrammus aeglefinus
GAGAGAGGGTGGGAGGAGGGGAGAGAGAGAGAGAGAGAGAGAGAGAGAGAGAGAGAGAGAGAGAGAGAGAGAGAGAGAGAGAGAGAGAGAGAGAGAGGAGGGAGGGAGAGAGGAGGGAGGGAGGGAGGGAGCGAGCGAGCGAGCGAGAGAGCGAGCGAGCGAGAGAGTGAGCGATCAAGATAGAGAAAGAGGGAGGGAGGAGGGGAGAGCGAGTAGCAGGAGAGGACAGAGGGACAGAGGGAGGGTAGCGGACCTGTTAGCATCAGCTCCTTCGAAAGACAGATGTGAAGACGAGCAAAACAGAGGTGAGTGCCGGAGAGGGGAGCAGCCTAGGGGGAGTCGGGAGTTGGACGTGTGTGTTGGGGAGGTGGACGTGTGTGTTGGGGAGGTGGACGTGTGTTGGGGAGGTGGACGTGTGTGTTGGGGGGGTGGACGTGTGTGTTGGGGGGGAGCGACCGGGGCCTGCTTGGAGTTCCAGTGGCCAGTAGCGGGGAGATCAGAACGGGAGAACAATGCAGCCACTGTTGTGGTCCTCCAGGGGTCAGACATCTTGGAAATGATTCACTAGACGCCTTGAAGTCACCAGACACCGGGCACCAAGGGAGAATCCTCCAAAAAAAGCATTAAAAGAAACCAAATACAAGGCTACTTTAGGACATGATGAACTCTAACGCGTTAACACGCACAACCCCCTATCTGAAAAGCAATCCCCAGACCATAAACCCCTCCCCACTGCGCTGACCATCATAGCACTGCATGGACGTGTGCGTCGTGATGCCTCCTGAGGGGGGGGGCCGTTGACGTGTGGCAGAGGGCCGCAGTCGGGCTTATCTTTCAGACTGGGACAGTGAGCTTTGAGGGTGATTGTCCTAGAGAACCCGTGCCAAAGGGTGGACCAAGTACTAGCGTCTTATTTATGTCTGTACTTATCTGAAGTACTTTTGCTAAGTAAAGTCAATGACTGAATGACTACCTGGCCTTTCATGGGGAGGATCTCCATATAAGATGAAAAAAAAACATCATGTGAAATACTTCCTTCCCCCCCCCTCCCTCCCAAACATGGTTCGGTCCAACATTTTGTGTTTTTTTCAGTCTAAATATTTCTATGTCTATCAAATCATTGTACAGGTTTATAATGTGACGATTGGACCATTAAAGTCCTAAGCCCAAACCATACAGAGCACGAATTAGCCTTGATTTAGCATGTGTATCGCAACACAAGCCAGAACGATTCCTTTTCTAGGAGCAGTCGCTGGCCAGACCTTTTTGCCCACTTCAAATGGCACTCTATTTGAGGTCAATGTTGTACGTGAGATTCCCTTTGCAATTCTATATCAAACCCTAGTGTTTAGTCAGCGTAAATTTGAACACATATCATTGTAAGAATAGCTGAAGAGAATCTTGTTTGAGACGCTTGGTAAGAGGTTTGTGTGTTACCCCCAAATTGTCTTTGTAAATGTGGTATTTACAGTGGTACTTATTGTAAATCGCTTTGAATTTCTAAAAGTGTCTAATAAAATGCCCTAAATGTAAATGTATTAAAGAGCATTCACACAAACATGACATGCACGCATGTATCAGGTAACTCACACAGACCCCCCCCCCCCCCACATACAAACACACACACACACACACACACACACACACACACACACACACACACACACACACACACACACACACACACACACACACACACACACACACACACACACACACAGACAACCCCACGTTGTCAAAAACAACGGAGTTACAACGGCCTCTTTCCGAGAAGGGGCCCTTGGATGAGGTAAAGAATTACCCTCTGACCCCCACACCAAGTTTGGATAATGTCTTACTCCATCACACAACTGTATCCCCCCCAGACACACACTCAAACACATACACACACACACAATTATACACTTGCACACACTTACTCGCAAACACACACACACACACACTGAGATAGAGAGAGAGGGAAGGAGAGGATGTGGAGGTCTAAAGAGGAGGCACACACGCAGACACACACACACACACACACACACACACACACACACACACACACACACACACACACACACACACACACACACACACACACACACACACACACACACACACACACACACACACACACACACACACACTGAGATAGAGAGAGAGGGAAGGAGAGGATGTGGAGGTCTAAAGAGGAGGCACCACATACCCAGTGAGCTCCAGAGCGCTGGGCTGACGTAAACACCACGGCGAGGTCAGCACTCAGACACCAATGCCCTTCAGCTCCAGTGGCCTGGGGAGTAATGTGTTAAGAGGTGGCGCTACGTCTCTGACAACAGGCATTGAGGACCAGATCATTCCGGGTCCTTTCTGGTTTCTTCACTTAGGATATTGTCAGGAATGAGTGAACTCTTAAATGTATCAAATGAGTTATTGGATATCAAATAGGGGACTATAAAAGGACAACCTTAAAAAAGCATTAGATTAAGAAAAGTACCATATTTTAATATACTTGCAATATACTACAGTTATATTTACTACCTTATTGACTGAAGGGTTTTGTGGGGCTTTAAACAATCCTCTTTCTACCGGGCTGCTGCACTAAACAATCAAATGATAAATTGTTTTGAATTATTATTAGTTTTTATGTACCATTTTTATTGACCAAGAGCCTGCCTGTCATATGTGGTCAACGTCTCGCAGTGGCAGAGCGCTACAGAGAGCTAAAATGCTACGACGTTGACAGTCTTAGCGGTGTGGCTGTGCTATGCTATCATTATGTGGCCTGGGCCAAACCAATGAACATGAAAATGGGGGGATTTATTATTGCATCTGGGTAGTGTCTTGATTCTATCCTGGCTCATTGTTAGACCTCAAACCAGTAACCATGTTAACATTTTATTTGGGTGTGTTTGTGGGGAGGGGGGGGTTGTAGTAATGCATGCTCCTCATATTTTACTCTATAGGAAGATGCATGATCCTGCAGGCACAAGAGAGAATCGAGATTCTACAACCCTTTTTTAGAATCTCAATTGTATCAAGATTAATCAACACATCGGTCTAGCCGAAGGGCACGCACACACACACAGCCTGCTCACAATCGTCTCAACTTGATTAGACGTAGGGGCAGATTAGGGGAAATCCCCTGTGATATGTGCACACACGCACAGGTTACAGGTTTGTTCCACATCCTTGGATTTTGCGTAATCTCCGAGGACGGGTGGAGACTGAATCACCATGGTGTAAGTATAGTAGCTAAGTAGCGTTGGATAATGTCACAAATTATGTTGAATAATCAAATTGCAGGAGCAAGGAGTCATAGAATGCAAAATGTTTGTGTTTGTGTGTGTGTGTGTGTGTGTGTGTGTGTGTGTGTGTGTGTGTGTGTGTGTGTGTGTGTGTGTGTGTGTGTGTGTGTGTGTGTGTGTGTGTGTGTGTGTGTGTGTGTGTGTGTGTGTGTGTGTGTGTGTTGGTTAAGTTTCAGATACATTTGTGGATACAAATGTTTGTGTGTGTGTGTGTGTGTGTGTGTGTGTGTGTGTGTGTGTGTGTGTGTGTGTGTGTGTGTGTTGTGTGTGTGTGTGTGTGTGTGTGTGTGTGTGTGGTGTGTTTCGGAACCCTGCCTCACAGCCACAGTGAGATGGAAAGAGTGACAGAGAGAGGGAGAGAGAGGGTTGATACACACTAGGCGACCCGGACAGACCCACAAACACACACACACACACACACACACACACACACACACACACACACACACACACACACACACACACACACACACACACACACACACACACACACAGTTATCTTAAGAATGACATCACTTTCCAGTCAGGTAGACAGGTCTACCTGATGTTAGCTTTGTTTTTGTGTAATCCATGGGACTCTCTATTCCTTTCCTTCTCTCGCTCCCTGTCTGTCTATCTTGCTCTCACCTTTTCTCCTTGCACACACCTACGCACACAGACACACACACACACACACACACACACACACACACACACACACACACACACACACACACACACACACACACACACACACACACACACACACACCCACGCACGCACGCACACAAACACTAAGAAGCAGATGCACATGTGGCTCCTCAGGGCATGAATCTCACTGACAGCTTGGTAAACCTGCGCGCTGTCCAGCCTAAACATCTGTCTCCCTTCCCTCTCCCTGCTGGCCACTCCACGTGAGTTCCAGCACCCATCTCTGCACTCAAAGGGGTCAACGAATCACTGCTCACCTTTAAGTGGTGTCTCTCCAAATAAGATGGAAAACAACCCACATGGTCCCTTCTCTCCCAAATACCTAATCCACACATTGTGACAATGGTTGAGGGGGTGCGAGGTGGATCCACCCCCAAGAGTTTACATATTTTAATTGTTGCGTAAAAGCAACATTTTAACACATTTTGAGATGTTTTTAATTATCAAGATCACAGAACAGTTGTACACATTTGTAGTATGATGACCATAAACGTCTTAGATGACTGCTCCTTTTTTAATTCTACAGTATATATTCTTATGTATTCATCTATATTACATTTGAGTTATTATGTTAGGGACAATTCAAGGCCATCTCATGACTTGCTTCATGATTGCTTGCTCACCCTACACCAAGATTCCCAGGATCCCATCTCTAGCATCCAGTCGTGATCTCAAGCGTGAATTCCCCCTGGTAATAGAGAACTTTATCATTTCTCTTTAATGCATTCTTCCAGTCATTGTTCCAGTGGTAGCTTGTAACTCTCATTTCAGTAAGCTCAAGAATTGGGTTTCGGCTGATGGCAGTTGCACCCGTTGAAAGATTCAAGAGGGCACCCTGAAACCCAGGGCACCTCCGGGTCCCACCGGCGCCCCTTGTCTCCTGACTTATCTGGAAGTTGTGTGTATTTTGGTGCATGTGTCATAGATAGATTTATTTTGTGTGTGTGCGCGTGTGTGTGTGTTTGGTTGTCTGTGTGCGTAGCACTGAGTCATATCAACCGTGAGAAAGAGTGAGAGAGAGAG
>OLKM01000174.1:446374-470757 GCA_900291075.1 Melanogrammus aeglefinus
GCATTCTTTTGGAAAAGCACGTTTATGACTAAATAGTAGCTTAACTACACTTGGAAAGTCCAAACAAAGGTTGTAATGGGGCTCCTTTTGTCATTAAGCCCATTTTGTTTTTCTTTAAGGCTTTGACTCCTTTTTTCCCCTTACTACTTAGACCAAAGACCTCACACTCGCAAGTCTGGGAGATCCATCCCAAACAGACACATTCGGCCTTGCCTACAGCCACAATGGAGGCATGTAAAGAGAGCCATTGCCACTCCTTGTTCTACAGCTGTTGCTGCTCAGATAACCACTTTTATATACTATTCAAGTCTGTAAGAGGTAGAAAAATGAGTGAAGGAGAGAGAGGTAAAGATGAAAAGAGGGGGAGAGAACTTAGTCCATTTGATTTTTGCATTGGCCACCCATGGTCTGCCTTGACATTTGGTAATTCCTATTTCTATTCATAACAATCTTCGCCCAAAAAGGAACAGATTCTATGCAGTACATATTTTGAATGAAACACTGTTGCAATAATTACATATTTGATGTTCTTTCCAGGATAAGATGTGCACGAGTGTCTGTTGAATGGGGAAAAACACTGAAACTATTTCACTGATGAGAGTTTTAGCTCCCCCTGTGGTTCAAATGAGTACTGTACCTAACCCTCACTGTAAGTTGATTCCTAAGTGAGGATTCAAAGTCTCAACTTGAGGCTCCGTAGTTTATAGTCAATCTACTCTGGCTCCATATATGTGTTCTTGCAGTACTTCTTGACTGCTATGTTTCCTTGTACAAATTGATGGCAACAAGACCAGACCAAAATGAAGACTTTTACTTAAGCCTTAAGCTACAAACACTAAAATGCTTTATTATTTTGGCTCTCCTTAAATATGTAGGTTTCCTTCTGTCTTATAGGATTTTGCAACGATATGACGACACACGCATGTGAAGACAGCGTTGCTGTCTGCGTTGCTGGGGGAGACATGCCGATGTTTAATTATCTTTGACAGGCTTCGTCATCTTTTGGAAAGCAGTTTCAAAAATGTTTCCCTCAAGGGTTAGCTTCATTCTTTATTTATTCACTTATTTTCTTCTCCATTTCTTTCTTTATTTTCTTCTGTCTAACTCTCTAACTCTTGTTCTCTGTCTATGTTCAAGTTAAAATTCGAGTCAATTCAATTGTCTTGAGTTTAAATAAGAGAGAAATGTTTGCCTTGGAGGCTGTGCTTGTGCTGTATGCTTTTGCCAAATTAAGTATGATTTCAGTTCTTGCTCTCACTGCCCCTTTACAAAATAAAACAGGGCAAAATGGAGTGCTTGAGAGTGTATAATGGACTCTTTAATGGTAGGTTTAGTTAATATATGTGCAAAACAGTGATGCAGACTATCATTCATCCAAGAGGGAAAAGGTCAACATTTTCACAGCAGAAAGCTCCATCCATTTACCATTTCCTGAGAAGCCCAAAAATAATTCTGGCGAATCCATCCTTGGTGACATCATGGGAGCTTTCTGTCACGGCACAACCCTGGCTAGAGAGAGCCCTGAAAGTGTGAAGGGATACCCTGGCATTCACACACCATGGGCACGCACATACACACAAGCGGTTCCCATACCCATGCACACGCATAGAGAGACACATAAACACCAGTGTTCTGGTTTCCTGTGGTCACGGTTAATACCCGAGTAGCATGTTAATGGAAGCAAGGCATTGTGGGAAGGCTAGGAAGTTCGTCATCGGAGTGCCTGAAAGTTGTGTTTTCAAGCCTTAAACGGAGAGGCTCTTACACAGAATCCATAACCAGACTTCAAATAATAATCAATGTTCAAAAATGATAGCGTGCAAGCTCAGCTCTATCTAGATGGGGTGTTTCAATTTTTTCACCTTCATATTTGGTTCAACCAATAATGTTGCAGGAGGCGAGTTTGCACATAATTGGTTATTAACAGCGACGGCCAGCACTTGTAAAATGTTTAACAGGGTCCGCAGATATTTCAAATGGACACGGTATAGACTGGCCACTGTACAAAGACACTTGCTACAACCCCCTAGTTAAAGCTTCATCCACTCCCCTCCATAACCAAACAGGAAACAATGCGCAGCTCTGCCTTTTACAGTTTTTTGTTTCCGACCCAGGCTCTGTAAACAAAGCCTGGGAAGTGTTCTGCTATTCATAGTAGTACTGCTGGATCCCAAATGACATCAGCAGTCCCAGTGAAGGTGTAGGGCTAGTGTGTGATCGTCTCTGGTGCCCCTCTTGCACCAGCTGTGGAGATGCCAGGCTGAGCACACATGGCCCTCTCCTGTCAACCCTGCCGCTGAAACCCTCCATCCCCCTGCTTAGCTGGGATAGATTCTGTTTTTCATATGCGTTGATGTGTCATTGTAGGGTATTAGGAAACGGCTGAGGATTTTAAAAGGAAGCCATCAGGAAGCAGTTAAGCAGCACGTTTAGGACTCACATTCTATGGAAGCTATGAAAACGATGTTGCAGCTGAGTGTTTTTGTAACGCATTTGCTTTAAAGCAAGCATGAACTGACAACAACATGCACAGGCATCAAGGATCAGCTCACAATACTTGATCGTGGCATTACAGTCATTGTAAAAAATCCCATATTCAACCATAGAATTTCCCACAACGAAAAAAGCTTCATCATGTTTGATTTAGTTGGGTGAAATGAACACAGACAGGACCAGACCGAACATGCCTCAGCCCTATCATTTGTTGTCAGATGGTCAGACCAATACGGCTAACGGCTGTGGTGGAGGCCTTGGTCTGTGACCCCTTGACCGACCGCCAACAGAGCTTCTAGTCTTTCTTTGGGTCTTTGGCTTGTGGCTGAGAGTTTAGAAAGCTGAGCTCTAATTCAGACAATTACGAAAAAGCTTAGAAGAGATCAACTAAATGAATGCATTCATTCATTGAAAAAAGTCACTCCTTTGGATCCAGATATGACATGGTTGTAGAGGAAGGCAGATGTTTATGTTTTATATTGCAAAATTAGATGCAGACTATGAATCTTTTGTAAATGAGGGGATGCTTTGCTACCTGTTGGAGAAGTATTAAGACTGTGATAGTGTTCTTACCCCATATAGTCCTCAAAGTACCAGTTGACAGTTAGAGTTGACTGACTGTTGCCAAAATCGTGTTGGCCTTAGACTCTCTGCCCAGTGATTAACAAGTGAATACAAGGTGCTACATGTCTTGGGGGGGGAGTGTCTGGGGGGGGGGGGGGTTTGCGCAAACATCAACGTTTTGACTTGTAACCAGCTAGCCATTACACTTGGATCAAGCAGAAACAAGTACTGCTAATGAGTGTTTGCTCCTGTAAGTTGGCCTCTCTTGTTTTTGCCTGCTACTGCAAGCCATGCTGGTGGCCTTCAGTCAAAGTGAAAGAACAACGTCAATCCAAGGTATCCTGGGATTTCTTGCATTGGCATTTTCACAAGTCGTTCTTTTCATTTTCATTAGTAGTTTTACTTTTTCACTAGTAGGGAACATGACAAAGAAGATTGAAATTATTCATTGACATTTTCCCAATACGTCATTTTAGGAGTATATTCCATGCAGAGAATATAAATGTAAGGGCCCATCTGGGAACAATATTTAAAATGGCGCCAGTGAGCGATTTAAGCCAAACATTTGTTGTACATTCATGGTTTGATTTACAGAAGATTTCACAACTACATGCAACAGTTTTCAGATTCATAGTAGGTTCAAATACAGTGTGCATAGTCAGAGTCAATGACTGAAAGAGTGTGACTTACTAAATGTGCCCAAGGAAACTTTCCTTGTCAAATGGTCAAACTCTGTATATCTTCCTCCTTCCAAAAATTCAGTATTTCTCAACATCTTTTCTGTCGATTTAAGTTTACCAGCCACCATACACGATGCTTTCCTTTTGAAGACATTGTGAGCAGCTTGATGCAGTTTCGAGCCATTTGTTTGGCACTGACTGATGCGCTGTGAACAGTCTCCCCGCCCATGAAGAATCAACCTATTGAGTCCCACACAGAGTTGTATCATTCAGTAGGAGAGCTTCAGCTCTGGGCTGCACGACCTAAAGCTGGAAGATCCTTCTGTGTTTTAGAGAACTTTGTTTGTGTTCAGGGTTCAAGAAGGCATCACAGGAATGAGCCATTTCTCACACAATGATACCTTCAGCAGACCTATCTTCTGGTTTGAATTGACAGTATAGAGGCAGGCCAGGAAGCGCTGGTCAAACCAGTGCAGCAGAGGGCTGTGCTGACGCAGCTCTGTGGTTTAAACCCCTTGGAAGTGTTACACCACTCTTTCCAATAATCTTTCAGCACTGAGAGACAGTGTGTGTGTGTGTGTGTGTGTGTGTGTGTGTGTGTGTGTGTGTGTGTGTGTGTGTGTGTGTGTGTGTGTGTGTGTGTGTGTGTGTGTGTGTGTGTGTGTGTGTGTGTGTGCGCGCGTGTGCCAAATTTGTGTGTGTGTGTGTGTGTGTCAGTGTCGGTGCGCGTGTGTGTGTGTCTGTGTTGATGTGTGTAAGATTGTGTGTGTTGTGTGTGTGTGTGTCTGTGTTGATGTGTGTGAGATTGTGTGTGTGTGTGTGTGTGCCAAATGTGTGTTTATGTGTGTGTGTGTCGGACAAGTCATCTGATTCCTCTGTCCGGGTGTGTGTGTGTGTGTGTGTGTGTGTGTGTGTGTGTGTGTGTGTGTGTGTGTGTGTGTGTGTGTGTGTGTGTGTGTGCAACCTTGCGGGGGGGCTGACCATAGAGAGAGATAGAGTATGAGAGAGAGTGAGTGAGCGGGGGAGCGGAGGGAGAGAAAAGGATGTTGTGCGGCAGGGGAACTTATTTAATAATGACATATTTATAAGAAAATCAACAGAATCACATGCACTTACTTAAACATCTAGTCAGCATGAAAGTAACCTAGACACATTTACTGGCATATTGGCAGAGCACTATTACTGATTATTTGATAACACTTAACAATAAGGGTACATGACTTACCATTAATTAACATAAGTTAATGCAGTAAATAGCATATAGCATACAGTAATTAGCATATATCATACATCATCAGCATATAGCATTATCATATAGCATTAGCATAGAGGTCAGAGTTATGGTTAGGGTTGAGGTTAGGGTTGGGGTTGGGGTTAGGATGAACCCTAGCCCTATTCAATACTATTAAATAATAATTGTACATATTATATCATTAATGAATACCTTAGTTAACATGAATGCCCTTTTGTAAATCATTAGTAGACAATTGGTTAACTGTTAATTATTACTGCATTAACTAATGTAAATTATTGGTTAATTAATATTCCCTTATTGTAAACTGTTACTGATTAGCTTTTTCTGTTATCTGAACTTGGTTCCCATTGTGATCTGAATCACCCTTGTACTCTAAAACCCTGTCTCTCATTTCAACATTGCTCTGTTTCTTTCTAGTCCATTTTCTTTTCTTCTCCTCTCCTTCCGTTTCCCAGCAAGCCATAATTAACAGTTTCCAAGAAGAAAGACCCACACATTACTATCACATGACTACCACTAAGTCCATTTCTTACCATATCATTCTGTTTCTTCTTTACATTAGCCAGGCAGCAACACCAGCAGTGTGGTGTTGGTCCTATGGTTACTCTGAACCGCCTGCTAGCATTGTGTTTGACACCAGCTGGTTTAAGTGATGAGGTGCCAGGAGCCAGCAGGACCCGGAGCAATGACCTGGAGGTGGTTTGTGGGGTCGGGAGGTAGAGAGGGAGGGGTGAGGGAGGGAGAGTGGAAGGGAGACAGGGAGGGTGGAAGGGAGAGGGGGTATTTCTTGGAAGTACCCTGAAGGGAATTGCAGTGAGATTTGGATTTCATATTGAACTTTTCTATTTTCCCACTTCAATGCGTCCACATCACAGTGACTGTACTACAGGTGTAAAATGTATTGCTATAGGGATATACTAATACCACAATGCTAACAATTATAGGTGACGTTTTGGCATTGTTATGCTTGTAGAAGACATGTAAATAAGAATACAGATTTTCATTGAGGCAAAAGAATGAACAGTAAAAGAGAAAATAAATAAAAATTGAACCCCTATAACAGAGAAAACATTTTCTTCCTGCTCCTCTAAAGGCCCTTCCTGTGAGAGTATCCCAATAGCATCTCAATACTGAGGTCTGGTTTATGGCCCGTCTCTCGCGTTCAATGCATCAATAAAAAAGAAAAGTTGTCTTTCACGGTTTTATGGAATGGTCTATGCAAAATGTTTTGGTTCTCTCCTCAATAAACAACTGCTTTACTGACGTCTTCCTCGAGCAGCGCATCCTGGTGACAAACCAACACACACACACACACACACTCGCGCACACACGCGCACGCGCACGCACGCGCGAGCGCACACACACACCACACACGCTCACATACAAACACACACACACACAAACGCACACACGCATACACACACATTCAAAAACACATACACACACACACGCACGCTTACATACACCAAAAACAACACACACACACACACACACACACACACACACACACACACACACACATACACACACACACACACACACACACACACACACACACACACACACACACACACACACACACACACACACACACAAAATAACCTAGCAATAAAGCGTTTGTTTTGGATCTATGGAGGGCCCCCAGCTCACTTGGTCTCGGGGCATTAGGCTGAGATACGCAGAGCGATGACCCGGTAACCTGGAGATGTAGCGTGTGGATGTGAAGAGTTTGCTTCCGGGCCTCTTGACCGTCCGCTTGTTTATTTGCTTGATGTTTGTATACCCGGGGATTGTCTGGGTTTCGTTTCATGAGACATGATATGGTTTCAGTCTATTGCCTTCTTGCAACAGGACTTTTGCTGTGCAAGCACTGCGTGTCCTTGTTTGACATTTGCACATTGACACACGAATCGCCCCAATACAAACATCACTACAGCTGGTCGGTAAATGCAGTAAATGGTACCATTTATCCATCTTGCTCAAGGGCACCTCAACAGTGTCTGTGGAGACGTTTTAGAAACATTGCAATAACAGAACGATGATCTGATTTTCATGTTCTCGCTTTATTTGATTTTGTTTTGCGTCATTGGTGGGATCCTTTAGGGACTTGCTTGCTTGATTGTGTCTCCCATTGTACCGAAGCAAGTGTTTTTTTGGCCTCCCGGCAGTTTGTGCAACAAACGAGCAGAACACAGTGTCTTATCGATCACTCCCCAACATCACTCATCACCCATTACTCAATAACAAAATACGCAATAACAACCACACAATTAACGGATTAAGTACTGTCAACAAATGGGTTTTCTTTGGATCTCTGCAATCCGTCTCTTCTACCTGATTCCCCATCTCAACATAACTCAGTGCTCTCTCAACACGAGGTCATCTTGGTAAACTGTGAACGAATGAATGTCAAACAAACAAAAAATACTACCTTTGTACAACTTAAAAGAAAAAAAACAGGAAGGTGGTAATGGAAGAGACAGTGGACTGATTACGGCTGTGCTAGAAGAAACAAAGGGAATAATTCTATGCGATTACGTTTTGGAAGAAAAAGCCAGCAACACCCCTCTGATTACCAGACCACCTAGGAGGTGTTAGCACCACTGCAAGCGCCCACTAATCACCACTGGAACAGGTGGCGTGTATAAGGTGCCTTGCTCCAGGGCATCACGCTGATCGCCATTGAGTTTTCTTGTTGGTGATGTAATAGCAGGTTAAGGAGACCTTCATTTGACGGCTCTCTCTGTTGAAGGAAAAGCTGTTTCCTGCAGGAAGCCACACTCATCAAGCTTTAATGGGAGACTTCCTTATGGGCAAAGCAGGGCCCGGAGTCATGCACGCACACAGGCAAGCACACCACACACACAACAGACACACACACACACACACACACACACACACCAAGTCAAATACAAGATAGAAAGAAAAGACACTTGAGGAGGCATGAGGAGGCACTAAGGTTTAAATGTTGTTAATATAATAAACATTGCAAACATTGTATATTGTAATGACTAAATGTAATGTATTTATTATGATGTTACTCCACTGATGGCCCCCCCCCCCACCTGCGCCCCCCCCCCCCACACACACACACACACACACACACACACACACACACACACACACACACACACACACACACACACACACACACACACACACACACACACACACACACACACACACACACACACACACACACACACCCGGACAGAGGAATCAGGGACTTATCCGATGCGTTTCCTTAGGAGCAGCCTCTCATCGTGTCCTGTGAGAAGCCACTTGTTCACCCACCAGGCCAAGCTGGTGTGAAGCCTGCTGAGTGAGCTCCTTATCAACCAAAAACATGCAGGCACAAGTATAACAAACGTTCCTACAACACACACACACACATACACGCACACACACACACACTCACTTTTGGCCCACCTGCAGCCCTGAGAGGAACAGCTGCTGATCTATCCCATTGTTGAGAGATCCACGGCAGAAGGGGAAAGTCTGCGTTTCCTCTGTCTGCGTTTCAGCCCAAAGCATCCTGTCAGCCGGCCACTTACAGCACTGCTAACTTTACATGCTGCTAACTGTGGGGCAAACGGTCACTTTTTGAAAGGGCGGGGCAACTCAATTGCTCTACATGGACAAAACACAAGCATGTATCGGTTAAGCTGAATTTACAGGACTATGATGATTATAAATATACATATTTGTGTGCAGAGAATCTATAATTAACAGTTGAATGAAATGAAAATATCCTGAAAGCTCTAGTCTTTTCATTTTCTAATTCCCAAGATGCCAGTATTTTCATGCAAGTATTGGACAATAGTCTTCAACTTGCACACCGACTGCTGAGCTTGCTTATTACTCTAACTAGAACCAGAGTTAGGCGTGGTAGTGAAGTACACACTAACATCATCTGGAAGGATTCAATTTAGTGTTCTGACTGGGACATGCCTCGGCCTGTACTTTGGGAAATACAAATGATGATTAGCACTTCCATTGTCTCTGTTTGGTGGAGCATACAATCTGCATGGGCATAGATAACTGCTTATTTACATTAGCTAAGGATTACAATACGCTTTCCTTTGCTTCAGCTTCCTCTCATGGAAAAGTCCAGTCATTAATATACACAGCATTGATCTGGCTACAGGACAATAGGAGCCAATGGACTCAATGGGAACTTACATCAGATGCGATGTGGCTCCTTGGGGCATTCCCAGGGGCCTTTGAATACTCAGCCACTCTGTAGTTGGGGGTAATGAGCATAACTTCACATTACTCTCTGAACCAATTCGGCGTCACTAATAAAAAAACCCAAACATAAAGCAATCAGAGGAAAAATAATAATAGGTGTTTTGATGGTGTATTTATCATTGGAAATGTTAAAACTGTGTGTGTGTGTGCGCGTGCGCGTGCGTGCGTGTGTGCGTGCGTGCTTGTGTGTGTGATTGTGATTTTGTGTGTGGGCGCGTGAGAATATATTTTGAGAGCAAAAGTGGACTTTTGTTGACTTGGTAATGCTGTCAGTTATTCCTTCGTTAGGCTGACCTTTTCCATCTGCTATTCGTACTAGACTTGGCTCAATCAACATCAAACCTCGGCCTTGGTCAAGTTGCTCAGAAGCGTCCTCCCCCCTAGCCTTCCTCTCTGCTCGAAGCTGTCTGTGAGTCACACCCTGCTCTTCCTGAGAACTGCGCAATTCATGCTTACATTTACATTTACATATAGGGGCATTTAGCAGACGCTTTTATCCAAAGCGACTTACAATCAGTATCACTGGTCATGAGAAAATGGAAACAAATTACGTATCATCACTGTTGGTACACTAAGAGTATGTTACTAAGGGCAAAGCATTAACAATCATTATGTTAACCCATTAACCATAAACAACAAAGATAGCTAGGATAAGTTGCTATAAGAACTATAACTAAATCCGACATACAATAAGTGCGTACATTAAGCGCCAGGACGTACAAAATACAATAAGCAAGAGGGGGGGGAGGGTGGCTTATGCAGAGGCCATGCTTCTCACCTCCGCCGTCACGTCCCTGCCTGCGTCTCACGCCATCCCTGTAAACCTGTTATTTCTGAGGAAAGGGAAGCATGCGAGTGATTCATTTGGGTTTATGACCTACAATTTGTCGGGGAGAGCCCCTCCCGTCCAATTCCTGCCTCCCACCAAACAGCCTTGGGGTTGGACTGAGAGAGAGAGGTAAGGGTGAGACACAGCAGGAAGTACAGGTTAGGGGGAGACACAACAGGAATAGCTGCCATCAGGATATAGGGAACACACACAGAAGCACACACACACACACACACACACACACACACACACACACACACACACACACACACACACACACACACCAAAGCACCTATGCTGAACACACTCACACACAAATACATACCGACACACACACACAATGCCTGAACACACACTCACACACACACAAATACATACCGACACACACACACATACACACACACACACACACATACACGTATACAGATAGAGAACATACACACACACACACATACATTTTTGACGCACATGCTCTATCTCTCATATTGTTGTTTTTCCCGTGTATTCTCTTCTTGTTTGCCCTCAGAAGATAACCTTTTCACAAGCAAAGCCTCTGTGACGCTATTTTGTAACTCAAGGTTGATGATTTGTCATATTTCTTTCACGTGAAAAGGAGTACTCCATTTACACTGCAGAGGTTTCACTCTAAATTGAATTAATAGTTCTCCTCTCAACCATTTGCTTAGAACCGATTGTAGTTCAACCTTCTTCTTGTACGTCTTAAGACTTTAAAATCAAAAATAAAATTGTGTAAGTAATGTAATTCTGTTGGAAGAGATAAGCAGAGACTGTAGAATATATGAGTTTGAGTTATAATAATCAGAGAGAGAGAGAGAGAGAGAGAGAGAGAGAGAGAGAGAGAGAGAGAGAGAGAGAGAGAGAGAGAGAGAGAGAGAGAGAGAGAGAGAGAGAGAGAGAGAGAGAGAGAGAGCGAGAGAGGAGAGAGAGAGAGAGAGAGAGGGAGAGAGGAGAGAGAGAGAGAGAGAGAGAGAGAGAGAGAGAGAGGAGAGAGAGAGAGAGGGGGGGGGGGGGGGGGGGGGGGAGAGACAGAGAGACAGGGAGAAAGCGCTGTACATTTCTAAACTAAACACTCTCACGACACACATGCAGACAAATGTACACAGAAAATACCCCCTAATTGTTACACGTACAAAACACTAAAGAAGGAAAACACAAGTGCAGCCTCTCACAAGAATAAATGGCCTATTAAAAGCAAGGTTGTCTTTTCATTGCCTCCCTTTCCTCCATTGAATGTTATTTCCTCACAGTATAAAGTCTATTGTTAATTTATATTGTGTTCGTAGGGAACTATGCCAAACACGTACATACACCCTAATTGACTGCAAAGATGCATTGTTAAATTGCCAGCTAAATCTGCTCCTCTCTAAAAGTAATGTGGAATGTTTCTAACCAGGCAGGTGAATGACAAGCCCTAAAATCCTGCCCTACAGTGGGTCAGTCAAAGAGGCTAAAAGTTAACTGAAATAATTGCCATGCTCTAACTTCTTTACCCCTTATGATGGACAACAATGGTTGACGTTCCCTCCTCCGCACAGGAAGCAGAGTGGTCAATCTTGCACCAATCGTATCTCCGCCTCAAATCCTGTAATCGTGCCGTGTGGGTTACTTCAGCCCTACCCCAGAGGAAATGCATTATGGGAAACCTGAAAGGTTCTGATACACAATGGTCATGGGTTCAACCAAGAGTGTATTTTAACTCCTTCTCCCGCCGCTCCCTAATTCGTTTCTTTTCCCTTTTTTCTCCCCACTGCCTTAATTTCTTGATCCTCCTCTTTTTTAATTCGCTCGAAATATCCCCAGAAAATTGAGCCTCCATCCTTTAAATGATGCCAGTTCCTTCCTCTATTCCATCTGATTTTGAATTGGAATGCCCTTTCTCCCTCTATTTCTTTCAGTTATTCTATGCAAACCTTACCTCTCCTCCAGCTGCCTTCCTTCTCTCAGAGTCCCAGACACACACACACACACACACACACACACACACACACACACACACACACACACACACACACACACACACACACACACACACACACACACAGTGTTTCAGAGTAGGTTGATTGAAAATAGAGCGTTCCAGTTGCTTATCCCTAGCTTTACCGGGGCATCTGAAACACCCACCCCTCCTCCTAGTAATACTGTATTGAATGCAAGTTCATTGTTTATCAAGACCCATTTGGAGTGTGCGTGGACATAGCGAAACGGGCAGTCTAGCCAGACAGCGTCAGAGTCCTGTACAGCAGTGTGGTCACCTCTTGGTCACTGAAATAAGCCCAACACGAATAAAGAAACCAAAGTTAATCTTGCATAGAGTTATTAAAGGTTGTACACAACATTACATTGTGACAGTTAGTGACCTTGTATATTTACAAAATACAAAAAGTGGGGCTGAAGTTCAACCCACCGCAACCATTTGAGATACATGAATGTATAATTGTTTAATTGGTGGTTTATCTGAATTTTGCTGGATACGGATTTATTTCCATTGTTTATTATTTCGTTTTTTTCACAAAAGTCACAAATGTGTAACAGAACACATGCATTTGAAGTGTAACAGTATACTGTTACACATTTGTGACTTTAGAGAACACATGCAAAATAAATATTTTTTACCATTGTAAACACAAAATCATGCAATTGACACTTTTGCTACAATCAGCAGCGCAGTTGGTGCAAAACACATTTGCACACCCGTGTTTCATAATCTGAGAACATGCCCAAAATGTATGCATTCGTAAACCCAAATGTGAACTAATGCATCAGAAGTTGCACATCTGTGAAAAATTTCCTCACAAATGAAATTATATAGATATATGACCAAATCTGTCATTGATACCTCAGGTTAAGAAGGAAATGTCATGTCTGAAAGATGAGAGCACTGTAGAAAATATCACAAAGCCAACAGAATACGGGCTGCCCAGAATATGGTGCCTGTGTTAAACCAAATAAGACTGAGACCACTGGTGTGCTGGTCGCAGAAAACGAACCGAAAAATATCTCATTCCCTCCATGGAAGAAATAATGGCTTGGTGCTCAGGGTCTTAAGAGTTCTCCTCATTGGATGCAGCAAATAGGTTCCTTCAAAACCCATTTGCCTTCATGACCCAATTCGGGCGATACACCTTCCACTGCCTGCCATTTGGGCTGAGCAGCACCCCTGACGGGAGCTGTCTGAGGACCTGGAGGGCTCAGAGGTCTTCACAGACAGCACTCTAATTCATGCAGCGATGGAGGACCCACGCAACTAGTGGCTAGCAAAGTTCATCAGGAGTTCATCAAGGAGACCAGTCTTAAACTAAATAAAGCTCTGTGTGAGTTTAAGAAGAGATATATCTGCCTCTTGGGACACATACTCAAGGAGATGGGGGTAAGAGCAGACACGGAATACGTTGAGGGAATAGAGTATAGTTCATAGTTACAATCTACATTCACACTAACCCATTCCCCGTATCAAACAATGATATGTAGGTAGTAGTTAGTTACACAACTGATAGTTATCACAAACTAAGTTAATATAACTTAGTTTGCCATACAATAAGTGCAAAAATTTAAGAGCCTTGATATGACCAAAATACTAATAAGAAGGAAGGGGTGGGTGGGAGGGATGATGGCTATGCCAACCTTGGCGTCTTCTGCAGAAAGCTGGCGAGGGACTGACGTCCTGACATCGGAAGGGAGCTTTACTTCATCAAGACACATGCGCAAGGATCTAGCGATGTGGGCAGACTAGTGAGACCAAGCTCGGGTCAAGTAGCAGTTTTGCGTGGTAACCTGTTGATTCCTGGAACATACCCCCCACAAATGAAGGAACAAAGTTTATCATGCATAACTTTATTTAAGTGTGTACACAACATACAAAATGGCCAGTTTAAGTGCACATCTGATATTTAAACATGTTGGCTTTTTAAGAGAAATGCCACGACAGTGAGATGGGGTTTCATTTCAGAAATAGGCCTACGATGAGAGTATTGTGATGTGTGGAGGGAGAGAAAGCATCCAGTGACAAAAAGAAATAAAGAAAGTAGCAAGAGAGGACCATGAAAAAGATTAAGAGGAAGATGCACCACGATAAGGCAGAAAGGAGAAAATAGGTGAAGGACACTTCTCTACTCCAGACCAACGTTGGCTGTCAGCCCAAATGCAGCTCTGAGCATCATGAAAAAAGGAGGCTGACTGGGAGATCATGATGACAATAGCATACCACAACTGTCTGACACAAAGACATCCATCATGAAGAGATAAGGGACATATGGGTTTGAAGTATGTTGTAACGATAAATGGCTACATTCTTATAGCCTTAAGTTGTGAAACCAGATATTCACCCACTGAAGTATCTTTAGAGATGGTAATCACTTTAGTATGTAATCATAATGGGCGACCGCTACCCTCCCTACAAAAACACACAACAGAACATCCACAGCGCACACACATACACACATTTTGTTCTGTCATTGTCCCAGTTGAACATGTTCATGTTTCCCTTATACTTTCTCCAGGCCATAATAGTATAGACCCCAATGTCGTAGTGTGATCTAAGGTAGAGGCATAATAGCACCTATGAATGCTGATGAAGGTTAGGTAAGCACCATGGAAGGTGATGATGAAAAAGGATTCTGAGAAAAGAGATTGCTAGAGTTGCAAAAGAAAAATGCGCAATGAGTAACATCACTAACAGAATAATTACTGAGACGTGTAATACGCAGCAGTATACGAACTAGCCACCAATGACCAAGTGGTTGTCTTCATTCATCTAACAATAATAATGACAATCACATGATACATATAATGACTTTATTGACCCAAGGCGTACAGATGGAGTCATATTTGATTAGCTGTAAGCTGTTACAAAGACCACAATTATCAAAAAGTATAGCGTTTATATCTTGTTTGTTGATTCATTGATTAATGACAAACCTTAATATAGATTACCAATAAGAATTAAATTTATAGATTTTTTAAGTGCAGATATTTTTCTTTGCACCATACCAACTTGACCCATGCCTAAATTGTTTCTTCAACTCTCAGCTGTAGCTTAGAGTTGTAGGAGTCGGTCATTGAAGCCTCAATGACATATTTTCCATGTTTATAGATAAGATGCGGCTTGTCTTTGGCTTTCGTTCTCACAAAACTACTGCTGTAGTTGTAATACATCTCATGGTAAAGATTATAATCACAATCTGTGTTGCTGCCGAACACTCCCACAGCATACCAGTTGTCAAAGAAGTTGAAGTTTAACGGCAAAGAAAACATGACAGCCAATTTCTCATTGGGGTCTTTACCGTAGAGGTCATAAGTTAAGACGCCGACGGTGCCTTTTAGTGAGTATGGTGTCTTGGCAAAGAGGGCTGAATCATTGGCTCCAGTCTTGAGCTCAGGAACCAATGGTGTGGCACAGTATCCACTGCACAGGTATGTCCTGATAAAATAATCAGAATAAAAATTATCATTATTATTAATAATAATAATATCATCACCCTTCACTCTAATTATGTCGAAAGACTAAATGTTCAGAGTATAATGTCAGTACAGTATTGCCTGCCGAATGCCATATATGTATTTATTACAAATAAAAGGCAATTGAAAAGCAATAGGAATTGATAAGCAGATCTCATGAGATTGCTGGAATATGGGAGTTTGTCCTGCCTGTGCTAAACTTAATTGTCTCAATGCAATCGGTAAATTCTTAGATCTTCACTCGTTATTTCAATGTCTGCCAATATTTACGCTGAACAAGGTGGGCCATAGGATTTACATGTATACCGGTTTTTGTCATTGAGAACAATCCTCTGACAGCCTGTAAAAACAGTGGCATACGGTTATGGTATTTGTGATACCTAAATATTTCAAAAGGGAAATATTGTAAAAACTCAAATATGATGCCTACATTCACCAAGCATCAAAATAAATCAGTTGGTCATGTGTTTAAGAGAATGACGTATACCTGGGGCTGATAAAGTCAAGTGACTTGGTAGCATTTGTGATCTGAGCGAGAACCGTGCGAGCAGTAGTATAGGGATTGGTCTCTGCTAGAACTCTCTGTTCAGCCGCCCAGATTTCATCTTTCTTCTTGGACATGATGGATCCCGATCTACTGTGACACAGTACCACAGAGACAAACAATATGAAGAAAATAAATCAATAAATATATATTATATATATATATATATATATATATATATATATATATCATCGTTTCAACAATAAGTTGTATGTTATGTCAGTCTTAAACTTTGTCGTGTGCTCATTGATATTTTCTTCAAAGAAAGGTACAAATCAATATTTTGGAATATAGACCAAACTGTCATAGATGATAATGATCGATGCAATTATTGGTCAAATCCATATAGCTTTGATGTAATCATTAAAAAGTCATACTCACATTTCCTCTACTCTATCAACTACCTTGAGGTGACTTTGGTCCAGATCATGGATTGAGAGGAGCAGTGTTCCTGTTATATAGCCTCCTGGCTGGCAAAATCCAAACTCCCTACATGCATGACCACAAGGGTGCTCCAGGCGCCATAGGACTATTACATGTATACCGGTTTTTGTCATTGAGAACAATCCTCTGACAAGCTAGCCTGTAAAAACAGTGGCATATGGTTATGGTATTTGCGATACCTAAATATTTCAAAAGGGAAATATTGTAAAAACTCAAATATGATGCCTACATTCACCAAGCATCAAAATAAATCAGTTGGTCATGTGTTTAAGAGAATGACGTATACCTGGGGCTGATAAAGTCAAGTGACTTGGTAGCATTTGTGATCTGAGCGAGAACCGTGCGAGCAGTACTATGGGGCAATCGGTTCCGAGTGCAGTCCATTTACGGAACCTTGACTCTGCTAAGAGACGTTCATGAGTGCTGCCTGACGACGTGGAGAGGACAGCAGCATCGCCAGGCAGCGAGGGGCAGAAAGTCAGACCTGCTTCGTGTTTCTTTCCACCCAAATGTATATTATATATACAGTATATATAAGCTATGGAAAATTATATAAGTCAGTTAGACTAAACGGCAGTACATCTTTATACAACCATGTATAGAATTGTCACACTCCCTCGCACCTCCCTTCAGCCTAGCGGTTGTGGCGCGACTTTTAGACGGCGTGGTTTAGGCTCGACCAGGCTATTACATTTGGGTTAATTTGGGGTAGGCAGTTCTGTCCATTTCATTTGACCAAAGGGTAAAACAACTATATTATGTTTCTTTGATGTAGTTATAATTAATATAATAAATACATATAAAATTATTATTATATCAATTTAACATGACTAATAATGTTGAATTAATCCTACATTATACATGTGTTAACACTGGGGAAGTGTTGGATGGTACTAAGCTTTTGATGCGACCACTGTTAAATCATATGAAAGCAGGAAACCAGCTCAGGGAGATGTCCGCAGAAGGTGACCTCAGGCAGGGGTCAGTGATGATCTTTGACCTGACCTCCTGTGGGTTCAATTAATGCCAAATATATCATAAATTACCTCTGCTTTAGATGTTCTGAGACAATGTCCAATGGGCAAATGCACATAACTTTCTGACCTGGTCTAGGAGCTAAAACATAACGGTTTAGCATTATGAATATTCATTACATTAATATTATGAATGCAAAAATTCTGGAATATTGCGATTGGCCGTGAACAATGAACCTTACATATACAGTAATACACACATGCAAAGATACATGCAGGATGTTTATGGTGACCAGACTGGGTTCATTCCAAGACAAATTACAGGTTTGTCTTGTTTTATTCTCACCCAATGACTTTATCAGATGCCTTAGTTGAATGACATCAGAAACAAAAAATACCACACACGCACATGCACACACTACATACTTTCTACTCAGCTTCCTCTTCTCAGACCTTAACAACCTCATTAGAACCACACAAATAATTGTAATGCCAAATATTTAAATACATTTGAGAGAGACAGAGACAGAGACAGAGACTAACAGCTTTGCTCCAGGTGTGTTCCTCTGGTTTCCATGGAGATCTATCTGGTTGTCCAATCAGAAACACATGTGAGCAGTTTGTTTTTTTGTTCACTAAAGCTATGAGATTTCAAGACAGTTAAAATACTCAACAAAATGCAACTGTGTTCAGAAGTAGGCCTACAACTAGCATAATATAAGTAGCAGCTAGGAGGCGTGCTATTTATTTAATGATGTCTATATTACTACCTGTACACTTGAAAAATGCTAGGGGAATTATTTTAGAAGCATATCATTGTAATGCTATTATTTCGAAATATTACAAAAAATCACACATCAGCATAACTACCTGTATGAACTCAATGATTGGTGGTGAATTTGGCTGTGACATGGCGTACAAACCGAATGGTGTTTTCCTTTACATAAAGAAATATATTTCCACCATAAATTGATGCAGAAAATGCACAAATTGGTGCAGAAAAATTCACCAGAATGCAGAAAATGAAATTACGCTCAAAATATGAAAGCCAGACCCCCCGATTTATTTGAACACCCCAATATCAGACACACTCCAACAGTATACCCTTGCCTGCTGTGCAAGGGGCACCATCAGAAATCTTGCCTAGGGCACTAAATTGGTCAGGGACGACCCTGCTCGACGCCATCACCATTTCCTCAGACTTTACGATGCCTAAATGGGACAAAAGTATCCTCTAAAAGTTTTCGTCTGTTTCCATGTTTTGCTCTTCAGTGTAACGTAATAAAGTGTTGGTGAAAACATGATTTGCAGACAGATAGACAGCCAAGACATACGGCATGGGTGCCACACACACACACACACACACACACACACACACACACACACACACACACACACACACACACACACACACACACACACACACACACACACACACACACACACACACACACACACACACACACACACACACACACACACACACACACACACAGGCCCCGAAACAGAGGCCCTGGAAGGCCAGGGGGCAGGTGGTGCAGTCAGTCTACCGCCCTATTCCCTCAGAGGGCGCCAGGGACTGGGTGATTCTCTGAATTCGGTGCACTTTAGTTTCTCTGGTTAATGAAAAATATACCACAAAAAATGTGTTTCTGAACATTGCATCTGATGAAGGACTATTTGAACCTCTGAAATATATTTCTAAAACCTATTGAAATTAATTCTTCTAGTACCTCGGTAATCACCTGTCCCTTGTGTAAATTGACTTATTGTAAGTATTTTTATTTTATTCCAAAGAATAATAATTTGACTGTCAAGTAGAATATGGCAACTTAATGTACAAGTGGTCTTCATAAATGAATGAAAATATTCTCTAACATAAACATTAGGTTTTCGTATATTTTCTACTTGTCCTCTAAACTTTGCATACAGTTCAACAAACATTTTCTAATATTTGTTATTATCATCAAAATAACAGGTAACAGGCAGGCAGTCAGACAGGCAAGGGTTCAACGACAGGCGGGTAGTCAGGCAGGCAGGGGTCCGATAACAGGCAGGCAGGTGGCAGGGGGAGAACTATAGAGGAGGAGAGATGGTTACCACAGGGACAAGCTACGAAACAGATGTTCAAGAATGCTGGTAGGACCTAACTGGGATACTAACTGGGTAGACCTAACAACGAACTGGCGCCGCCTGATAGGAGATCCCCGGCTGAAGTAGGGAATGGTGATGGGTGATTGTAGACTGGTGTGTCTGGAGAAGGACCACTGGCGTCAAGTAGCCACGAGATAGAGGTATTGGACCGCGTAGCAGGACGCGGCGTGACAGTTTGTCTCAGAGAGGGCATTGAAGAGCTCATAAGCATTGCTGATGTCCCGGCCACAGCTAATGAGATTGTCTGCTGATCTCTTTAAGGCTGCACCAACACCATTTGGTGCTCCTTTGCCATGACTGGATTCTAAAAAATTCCAGGTCCCTCTCAGTCCTCTCTTGTCAAGCTCTGTACTGAAGAGGAAAAAGTTTCCTTTCTGCTTGTACTGGGTATAAGGCCCATCGCTAAAGAAGTGCAAAACAGACACCTCTGGGTGTGTGGTCTGCACATAGTCCAGTGCAGGTTTCAAATATTCTCATATGGCAGCTGGACTCTTGTGCTTGGATGGTGAGATGGAGGTAAAGCAGGTTGGCCCTTGGGTTACACCAACATAGATGACCCCTGTGTGAAGCGTGGCCTGTTGGTAGGATGATCCAAAGTGCAGCTGCGCAATCCACGGTAGTAGGCATACTGTTGCCTTATGTTGAAGAGATGCCTTTTAAACTTAGTGAGGTGTGTGTGGAACCTCTCTGCAAGCTCCTCGTGACTGCTCTGAATGGTTTATTTTACTGTTATTTTTGCCACTGAGCTCTCTTCATCATTTGATTTTGCTTTGTTTTCTGTTGCCCACTGCATATAGGTCACCTTCTGTGCACCATTATATGAGCTTAAGAGGGGAACCATTCTGTTTTTGCAATCGACACATCCTCCGTACATGCAGGCCTTGCAGCCAATGTCACAGCAGACAAGTTCTGTTAGGCACTCTAAATTTGAAGTTTCAATCAGCTTAAGCTGATAAAGCTTGTCAGCCAGAAAGCCCAGGTTTCCATGCAACCTGCACTGGCATGTGTCACGGTCTGAAAGTGAGGGGTGGACAACCCAAAAAAGTCACAGCCTGCAAAATGAGGCATAGGAAATTTGACTGATGTTGTTTTCTGACAGAAACTTCCTGTGAAGGTTTTTTCATTATGTCTACAAGGAATCGTTTTTGCATTTTAAATTTCTTCATTGTTTTTGTTTGCTTTTTGCCCGTCGTCATCCGCCCGTCGTCATCCCCATTTTTTGTGGGATGGAGGTGTACATTTGTGGCTTAACGTTTGTAGACACAGCTGGCCTGGGGCCACGTTTTTGTAATCTGGGGTCAAAAGGTCAAAAGGAGCAGGCACCACGCCGCTTATGAGATAACAAAAAGTTATTGTGTATTTCTCTCATAACTTTTTGTCATTATTAAAGAGAGGCCTGCTTCTCTGATATGCATGTTGGATGGCTAAGCTGTAGGTCTGGGAAGAACTTCAGGCCAAAATCTTGCAAGCGAGCCGCTGGGTGAGGTGGAACGAGATGGAGCACTTGCTGAGTCATTTCCTGTAGGGCTGGAGCCACAGGTTGATGCGTATGCATCCTTTAAGACCCCCTTTGATATATAAGAGACCCAATGGTATAGCTTACTTGTAAATGTAATGGGTGACTCAGTCACCCATTGCATCACTTCCTTTAGGGCTTCGGCCTTCTAATTGATCATTGTATAATTGAATGCCCTCTTTCATAAATATGCTACCACCACCACTGGAACGTGGCAACAATTCTCCAAATCCATATGGGGAGGGGGCGGGGGGGGGGGGGGTGCTGCTTGTGGACAGTAGTGGTGTACACAAATAGGAAGCAAACTCAGAAGAGTACTGACCTCTCACACATATTTAATTAATTGTTTCAAATAACCCTGCCTCGTTAAATCAATGAGCTTGGTATTTTGCTTTCAAAAATAGGTGATAGACGAGGTCTAAACTGCAGAAAATAAAAACATCCAACGTGCCTTTTAAGGACACCTTGGAATATCTTTCTATTTTTTAACCATAGTTTACGACAAAAACAACACAATTGACGGCAGCTCCTTTGCCACATGGTTTGTAGAGCCATGTAAGGATTAGAGGGGGTGGTCGATAGCAACCATAACAGTCAAGTGACGTGAACGCAGCCCCATTGGAAAAAAATGGAATACATACCCTACCCTACACACTCAGGAGATTAATTATATTTAAATTATTATGACCATGGAGCCTTTATTCCCATGGGTTTACATTTTGTTCTGTGTAGCATGGAAAAATCTGAGAAACACTCCCATTCAGAATGCATTGGTTTACATTTCGATATTTGGAGCACCGTTATTTTTATTTATTTATTTATTTTCAGTTTTTGAGGGGGTGCTTCTAAAAATGCAAAATTTTCTGCAATCATCCAAAATCCAATGGAAAAACCGGTTGGCTTGTTGTCAAGGGAACCCAGGGCGACGCTCACTTCCGGGTTGGCCAACATATGTCATCCCTCCACCACTCTTTACTGCAAACACATGTTCAATTTGAATGATACTGCATGAATTTATTCTTTATTCTGCCATAGTAACACGGTAAATAAATGGCAAACAATAGGCTGAGAACAAATTTGTATTTACGATATGTTCAATAAAACGTAATCACGGACAAAATACGTTTTTCAGACAAACGTAATTGAGAATGCCGAATAGTTCTCTGGGAACGTTATTTTGATGGGATAGGGTTGCTCTGTCAGTTGTCAAACAAAGCGGACAGACGTGGTCTCTATAGCAATGACCTCAGCTACCCAACACTGATCAAAAAAATGATTGTTTCTCTCAATCAAAGCACAAAAAAGGACAATGTCCATAGCCTTAACCCATGCATGTTGTGTAATTAACAAGGACACATTGGTGTAGTTGTGTGGAGTAATGTCACAGATTTCACTGTAAAATCGCCGTTAATGTGCAGCCATCGGGTCTTCCGGATGACTGCTCATAGCTTCATATATTGCCGTGGAGGGTTTACATTGTAATGAGTGGAAAACCCCCTGCGTCGAAAAAAGCAGCGCAATTTCCTCTGTTAGCCAATGGGATGAATGCTCATAGCGTCTCTATGTGCAGCCATCGGGTCACCCGTTAGCCAATGGGACGAATGCTCATAGCTTCATATATTGCCGTGGATTACATTGTAATGAGTTGAAAACCCCATTTGCATCAGAAGCTGAAGCCAAAGTCACTGACCAAAAATCGACGCGCTCGGAGTGAGAACATGTTGGATTTAGCCATCTGAAATGTGAAAATAATGAACATGCAATAACATTTAGAGAACAGGGGCTGGCTGGCTAGCTTAAGAACAGTCCAATTTCCAACCCTGTAACAATGATTCAGATTCAGAAAACTGTCATAACAGAGAATCATCTTTGATGTGACTCGACATGACAACAGGACAATGTACTGATAAGCAGTGATACAACATTGATTTCTGAGAGCACAAATAGTGTGTATCTTAAAACAAGTATAAATATTAAAAACTGTAAAGAATAAACAAGATAAAAGCTGTGAATATGTGTAAAGTGTAAAGTGACAGAGGTGAGGGTGAACCAGGATGTGATGGTGAACGTGAATACAGATCCTATGAGTGATTTATAGACAGCTGTTAAAATGTCCTGTCTGACATCAAAGTTCCTGAGTTTCCTCAGCAGGAAGAGGCGTTACTGTGCCTTTTTGTACACAGAGTCTGTTTGCTGTGAGAAGGACAGGTGGGTGTTGGTATCTAAAGGCCTCTACCTGCTTAATTGTCTGCCCATTCAGCCTCAGAGGTTCAAAGAGAGGTTGGGGGGAAGATGTTCGCCTCACCCCACAACACAGCTCCTTGGTCTTGGAGATGTTGAGCTCCAAAGAGCTCTCTTTTATCCACAGCGTCAGGGTGTTGACCTGTTGATAGTAGGCAGCCAGAGAGGAGTGCCCCCCGCTCGGAAGTCCTGTCCAGGGCGCAATTTTATGTCGAAATCGCCTAGGGCCCCAAAACTGCCAGTGCCAGCCCTGGTAGCCCTAATACCACATTAGCTTTAGGGAATGGAGCAGTATATGACATGTGGATTACAAGAAATTAATGTATTTTTCCAAGACAATAGTTAATATAACTTATGCATGTAACAGTGTTGAAAGGTTGAGCTTGACGATGTCAATTCAAGATAAAAATAATTGAATATAGGTAAGAAAGTATGCTAACCCTAACCTCTCTTTACAGTGTGAACGGGAAAAGATTGAGTGATGTCACTTCCTGGGTACTGAGGAAGTTGGAACCAAACCATTATTTTTTTTTAAAAAAAGGGGAGGATTGGTATGCTGTTACGGGGTTTAACAAAACTGGGGGATGATTAAATAGTGCTATTTATAAAAAGTTATTGTATTTTTCTCATATTTCTTTTAATTAGGTTAAAGTAGACATGCAAATGATTATATAAGCAGAAAAAACTTGGAGCTACTGGCTATTTTTATGTTTTTTATTCAATGAAAAAGTAACTTTGGTCAGTGGGGACACGCTCATCTGGCTGACCTCTACTCCTCAGTAACCCATGCAATGGGCTGTATGCGCTAAACTGTGTGACGTCCTGTTTCAAATAATACAGCCCCGCCGGTTTCGGTCTGTGTGTTCATCGCGCTAGCCAGCTGACATTGATACACTTTAGACATGAATCAAGACCGCAAACATTTGAAAACGGTACATTTTCATAGGCAGGAGAAACCTACGC